>PVIW01003766.1:0-155683 GCA_004026585.1 Noctilio leporinus
CTCTCTCTTTATGATGACTGGGAAGAGTAATTATAAAGCCATGGTTTTCACTGTAAACATTCATGGCAAAGAACATCTTTCCCTCTGAAAATATCTGCATTGTTACCACTTGTATGGACATAACTTCTTTTTTATTTTCAATCTTAATTTTTATTTTTAAGTTAAATATATCACAAATATACAAAATAATTTATCTGCCAAATGAGAGAAACATTCTCATTAATTTATAAGGACACTTCATTTTTAACTTAAATTGGTTTCTTCTGAGCTTAATCCGCCAACAAACTTTTCCTGAATAAGTTTATTTTTTAAAAACACAAAATGAAATCAAAATCAGTTTCTAAGGACCATTATCTCTCATCATTAAACACTTTCAAAAGACTATGCCACAGACTTCAAAGTGGCTCAAGACATGGAGTGTCAAGGATGTTTTAACCTCAACAAAATCACAAATTGCATTGCTTATCACACTTACTAAATATAATTTTTCCTTTGCTCTACCCTTCAATTTTTACTGATCCTCTAAAACTGGTTGGCAAGTAAAAAACCTTTCCTATCAAAAGAAGAAAATTTACTCAGTCCAGTGTTCTCATAATAATGGTAATTTACGCATTGAGTATCTACAATGTCCCAGGCACTTAACACTATTTCTTTTGGTTCTAACAATAACCCCATGAGTCAGGTGTTACTCTTATTGACATTTTATCGATAAGAAGTGTCAGGTCCTAGCACCTTGCAATCCTGTTCATGATGCCAAATGTCAGGTTCCATCTTGCTGGGTGCAGAACCACCAATTGATGACAGTGGGGAGAACCCCCACCTGGGAGCAAAGAAGAACTTGTGCTGAGCCTTTAGGAGAGTTTGCATGGTTTACGGTAGCAGAAGACCAACAACCACATGGTGTCAGGTCCTCACGCAGGGTGGACCCACCCTTGTCACATCTGCACGTGGGTTAACAACTGCAGAGACTCTGGGTGTTTCCACACCCACTATCTTGCTGGGTACTGGAGAGTGTCAGCACTGCCACACACGGTTTCTGCACTCTCCCACAGCAGCAGTGTATGCACTGAATTTACAGCAAGGGTATTCTTATATACCCATTGGAACAAAGAAGGCTTCATGTCTAAGAGCTACATGTGGGGCTGACATCAGCCTGCTCAAAGTTGCTAAGCTGGTTACCTCAGGAGCCCAGGGTTCTAGAGCTCTTGGGGATAAGATGAACCCAAATGTTGTCTCCTCAGCTGATCCAGAGGAAGGTCCAGCCATGCATAGACAGAGAAATACCTCTGACCTGATGAGAAGTACCCCAGCAAAGATTTTAAATGCATAAGTTTATCAGACTCCATTGTCCATGTTCTTTCTATTATGTAATGTTCCACTTTCCTTTGTTTCCTTGTTATGCCCAAGTATTATGGACTTACGTAGGTTAGCTGCTCCCCAGTTCCGCCCTGACTGTTAGTGGGCTCTTTAGGCACAGAGCCACCCTAAATTACTCCTGTAGGCACATAATACATTCTATGAAATGAAAGAATAAGTGAAAGATATGTGAAAAGAGAATTCCACTCAGAATGTCCTTAAAAAGAAAGGATGCCTTTGTAAATAGAATTCCTCTTTAAGCCATATACTTAAACATAAATACTTCCAGGATGATCTTTTAAGCCTTGTCTTTAGAAAACCCAACACACTGAAGATTTCCTGCAAAAGTGTCCAGTTACCTTTAAATTTATCATGCTTTGCTTTTTTGAAAAAGAGTCACCAAATATTATTTTAATTTTTGTTTATTTCTTTGGTAACATTGGTTAATAGCATTATTTAAGTTTCAGGTGTGCAGCTTTAAAATATATTATCTATATATTCCACTGAGGACTCATCATCCAAAGTCTAGTCTCCTTTTGTCACAATATTTGATGTCCTGGTCAAATATGTTTTTGATAAAACATTTCCTATGATGGCATCATGCAGGCTCTACAGCTGTGGTTAAAACAGATAGGAGACAGGCAAGTTTAGATCAAACAATGAAAAAAATTAGTAAAATGAGTAAACGAGGTCTGTTTCAAAAGTATCAAGCCAATGTCAATATAATTAAAACCATTTGTGTGGTCGATACTTTCAAGACAGACCTCATATGTATGTGCTCTGATTCTATGTATGAAATTAAGCATTTAAGCCTGGTCTTAAAAATGTTTCTCTTAATGTATTTCTGTTTTTGAAGAAAACATATATACAACTTCATCTCTCTATATCTAGTGTAAACATTTTCAATATCATGGGCTGTTTTCAGTGTTTTATTATTATAAATAGTTTCTTTTTTCCCCCTTATTCTTCTTTTAAGACATAAGGGCATTCTGAAAATACAATGTTCACAGCTCAAACAGTCTGGTTTACAAGAAGTCATAATGCATGGAAGAATATTAAGGGATATGCCCATCAAGGGAATTTCAAATTAACTACCATACACTATCAAAATGTCTAAATTTTGATTCACTCCTTAGATGTTTAAAGCATAAGAATATACATTGAGTCATAACATACATATTTCTTAAACCATGGGATCTCTTTAAGATTGCTTCCAAATGATCATATATTCTGTTATTCTTTGGTAAGAAAAATTGGTTTTAAGTTCATTCATCTGGACAGAATAAAATTTTTCTTTTTATTAACTCCAGATACTCTTTAGTACTGAATTTCAAACAAAAATATTTTCACATGGAAAACTACTGGGAGACATCTACATATTCTTTTGAATTTATATTTCATATAGGATTTGTAATGGATCCTTTAAACTTACACTAGGGTTATGCGAATGTGGCAAGAAACTGCACAGTCAGACATTTGTGTACTTCCTTGTGTTAATGTATATATTCATCTACCTGAGTTTTGCAACCTTGTAGCTAACCTGGAATCTGATTTGATTAGGCAACCAGCTGGCTTCGAGGTCTGGTCTTTCCAGATTTAAGACTGGGGAATTTGGGAGACTGTGAGTCCAGAGAAAGACATTTCACTGAGAAATGAAGTAAAAAAAAGGTCACGACTACAGCAACAACAACAGCCTCCCCACCTCCCCAAAAAGGTGGGTGGGGGTGGGGTACGAAGGTATAATGTGGAAGGTAAAATGAAACGAAGAAAAAGTAATTAGGAAAACTTCCAGTTCCTTTCACTGGTGACCTTGGAGAAATGCTTTATCATAACTAATGACAAGTAACCTACACAGAGGCAAAAACCTAAATGTGAAAAGTTTATCCTAAATTGGTTGAAACAATAATGAAAGAAGCTTACATTTTATCACTGAGCAATATGTTCCCTTAGGAACACAGACCAACTCAAACAACTTTTCATTCCATTAAGGATCACAGATCAAGTATATTTTCCCCTGGAGTGCAGAGTTTGGCTCTGTCTCTCCTCATTTGGTCCCCTGTTAAGTGCAGCCCAATGATGGGTTAGAGATAAAATGTTTAATTAAACTGTCTCACTGTTATCAGATATTTAAAGTATGCATACTGTATTCTTTCAAAACTGATGGTTAATGTTGCTGACATTAATTTGAATATATAGGTGCAGTATTTTATTTTGGATGTCCTACAACTTTAATTTTGTAAGGAAACTGTTGACTAATCATATAACTAAAACAACTTATTATGTGTCATGCCATCTTCTATCTATACTGAGTCAAGTAGTTTTCACAATTGTGTTAGGTAAGCAATAATATTATCCTTAATTTAAAGAAGAGCAAACTGAGACAAAGTGACATGCTATGGTTCATTAGTTGTGTACTTCGCAACTGAACTCAAACAGTCTTGTGTTTGTATCCAAATAGTAACATGAGTACCAACATTTTGCAATTACAAACACTTGTTTTTATGGTGTTGGATGCTGAAGAGCATCTTACCACTCCTAATGCATCATGTGACTGGAAAACCTGCTCTAAATTGTTTCTACTAATGACTTCTTTCCCCATTTTCTTAATTCTACAACAGCTTAATACCCAAAATCCCTTCCTCACAAGGGTCCATGTTGCACAACTCCGGAGTGCCTTGTCTGTGTTCAAACTCTGGCCTTGCTTCTTATTACCTGTGTGGCTTCAACTAGTGCTTATGCCCTCTCAGCCTCATCTCTTCACGTGTAAACTAGGGAGACTAACCATAGCCCATGTATAACTAGATCCAAGAGAGTTCTACTACAAGTTAACCCAGTTAGTTCACATAAAGCACATGAAGTCATGAAGTGAGTACTACAGAAATGCCAGTTACTGTCATGTTCATTATTGTTAGACAGCCCTCTAATACCCCATTCTCATTTCCTATAATGCTCTGCGGACCTTACATTTCAAATGATTCCAGGCAAGTTTCAAGAAAAACAATAGGCTTGTTTAGTTTTTAGAAAAAGGGATAGATGCAATGGGGAAAATATAAGCACAGTTAGAAACGTTAAAAGACTGTAATATAACTGTGACATCTTTTCTTTATCTAAACAAATAGTTAAATTGTTCCAAGGTGTGCATACCACAAATATTCAACTTTTTAAAAAACTTAAAAAAAAACCCCACAACTTTATACTGTCATGACAGCCAAACCCCATACCAGAGTCATCAATAGCAGCTTATTAACTTCATCCTTTTTAGATGACTTGAAAGGTTTAAACAACAAGAGAAAGGAAAAGTCAGTTTATTTAGAACTGTGAAATTTAGGACTTGGCAGCATTCCATTTATGAAGGTATCTGGGGAGGTGCATTTACTAAAAACTGCTTAAAAAACACAAAATAAACATTTTTAAAGGCAGTGAGAGAAGGAAAAGCAGTAACAGAATCTCTCCAACTTTATTTGCTATTTTGAGTTTTGCTGACAACAGAAACTTTTCAGCTGCTGACCATAAATAGCTGAAAATCTTATTTTGAGCTTCAGTCCGAAACAAGAAAAATTATTCCATATTCTCTGCAACCATATTCCCAGACACCTTGGAACTTGTGTTGAGCTGCAAGACATACTCCTCAAGTAATATATGATGGCATAGAATCAATGAGAAAATAATTTGTACACCGAATAGAAGTGGACACGGTAATGAGGCAGAAGGACTTATTTAAACTGGAAAGCCCCAGACACAGAATAAATAAGCATTTTGGCAGTGGAGACTGGGACAGACATGAGTGCATGTGGATTTGGGAATGTGCTTCCCTGCCGGAAATCATTCAATTATCAAAATTCTTTTCCCCCCGAGACGTCCAAACAGAAATCTTGGCTTGTGCTCAAATATTAAACATTAATGATGTTCTCCTGATGTTTAAAGAGGAGAGGGAAAGCTGTGGTTTATGTGAGTTGTTAAAGAAGCAGTTGTGAGGAAACTTTGGATAGATTTTGGAAAAAAAATAAATGATATTGCCATCAGCTTCCAGCTTTATTTTTTCAGAAAGAAGGAAATCACTTTTAGCCACTCTTATTTCTGCTTTGAGACAAATGATCCCTTATTTACTTTTATGGTGGCTTAGTCAATTTATATAATTACTTAACAAATATTTATTGGATGTCCACTGTGTGCCAGACATCATGAAAATTTTTCAGGTGTAAGGATAAAATTCTTAGGTGCAAGAAAAAATTCTCAGGTTACATACTTTATGCCTAAGAGAGATAAAACTTCAGAGCAGAAGACAGAAAGATAATTGGACTTTTTAGTAAGAGTCATGGAAAAATCAAACAAAAGGCAGACAGAGAACAGAATAATGCTTTATGTAAAGCAGACATGTGGTGGGAGAGTTTGGATTTTATTATAAGCCTGATAGAAAATTATTAAAAGGTTTTAAAAAGAGGGATATTGTGATCTCGTACGTAAAGATCACATCAGCTACTGACTGAAGATGTGTAACAGAGGTGGGAGCAGGAAGACCAGTTAAGCATTTGCTGAAACCATCTAGGCAAAAACATGAGGTGGCTTGGTTGAGGAGATGACAACACAGAGTGAGAGAAAGCCTCCGATGCCGGTTGAGAGATTGGGTATAGGGACTGATGGAAAGGCAAAGGTTTCAGAATACTTCTGTATTTCTAGGTTCATAACTGAATTTCTAGTATTGTGTTTTGTTTTGTGTAGAACCTCACACCTCATTCATCTTATAACTGAGAGACCTACAGTATTTTGGTTTGTTTACTGAAGGGTTGTAAGGTGAGTCAATTTGGGGAGAAAGAGGAAGGACCCTAGTTCCATTTAAAACGTTAAACAAATAAATACATAATTAAAAATATATTTTATTCATTATTTTTAGATAGAGGGGAAGGGAGGGAGGAAGAAAGAGAGAGAAACATCAGTGTATGGCTGCCTTTCCCCTGCCTCCAACTCTAGACCTGGCTGGAGACCTGGCTTGCAACCTGGTTATATGCCCTGGCTGGGAATCGAACCAGTGACCCTTGTAAGATTCAGAGGCAGGTGCTCAATCCACTGAGCCACACCAGCCAAGGCATTTTAAACATTTTATATTAGATTCTAATGAATAGTGGAGAGAGTAAGTATGTTTATGCATATATATATCAAATTATTAAGAACCCACTCATTACTCATTATTCTTTTCTTTCTATCAGAACTTGTTTTGTTGTGGTTGCAATGTATTCAGCTTAAGCAAAATATAGCCAACTTAAAGAAACTACTGCTATGCTCTTTTTTTTTTTTTTTTTTTTTTTTTAAGATTTTATTCATTATTTTCAGAGAGAAGGGCAGGGAGGGAGGAAGAGAGGGAGAGAAGCATAAATGTAGGGCTGCCCTTTACCTTCCTCCAGCTATGGATCTAGCTGGAGACCTGGCTTGCAACCTGGTTATGTCCCCTGACTGGGGAATTAAACCAGCGACCTTTGGGTTTGCAGGCCAGCGCCAGTCCACTGAGCCATACCACCCGGGGTGTTACACTCTTAAAGTGTATTTATTTATGTATTTATTTGTGTATTTTAATATTTACTTTTTTAAAAAACTCCAGAATTCAAAACCACAACAATTGAATAATGTAAGTCAACAAGTTGGTTAATAAGTTTTTGTGGGAAAACTACATGTAACCCCAAAATTCAAAATTTCTTGAGAAAATCTCAAGGTGCTTATGAAAAAAAAAAAAAAAAAAAAACAGAACATTTTGTGAAATGGTGATTGTACTGCCTCTCATAATGTATACTAGGATGAACAATGAATATTAGGATTTTAAAGCTTTTTGGTTAACAAGTATTTCATTAGTGTATGGTCACATCTTTGAAATTACTAAACATGCAATAATTATACAGTTGCATATGTTTTGGGTTAAATAATTCTCCCAAAGGTCATACATAGCCACTTGGACCTGTGAATTGGATCTTACTTAGATATAGGTTCTTACACATGGAATCAAGTTAAGAATAGGTCAACCTGAATTAGAGTAGACATCCTTATGACTGGTGTTCTTGTAAGAAGAGGGGTGGATTTGGACACACACACTTACACAAACGTACAGGAAAAGTTCATGTGAAGATGAAGGCAGAGACTAGGTTCATTCAAACCAAGGACTGTCTGCAGTTGTTGGCAGCTGGAAAGGCAAAGAAGGGTCCCTCCTCAGAGCCTGGAGGGAGCATGGCTCTTCTGACAACTTCACTTTGAATGTTTTGCCTTCAGAAGTGTGAGAAGAAAACATTTCTGTTGTTTTTAAGCCACACAGTTTGTGATAATTTGTTATGGCAGCTCTACGAAAATATTACAGCTTGTGTTAATGATTTAAATTAGCAGCTAACATTTACTCAATAATCATTATGTGTGTCAGGTATTGTGTTAAGCAAAAGTTTAAAAGAAAAATTTTCTTATCAAGATTAAAATCCTATTTATATAATAAATACAGCCCAAAAATGGCTGTATTATTTGAAAATATTATAACCAGTTTTTAAATCACAAAATGTACCCTGAGAAGAAGTATGTATTCACACATTCACAAGCATCGCTTAATTTACTACTTTTCACACTTTCTCCCCCAGGGAGAGAGCTTACATTAAATTATGTTCCTAATTATATTCCTGGTCTATCAAACCTACTGGACCATGAAACTGGCCAGCAACACTCAGCTGACCTTACAAGTGTGACTTAACATACGTCAGGACACTGGGAATTAAGCATATATTGCACATTTTCTTAACAAAAAATAGTCACACTTGATGCACTGCAGAAATATGCATAACATTTGTTTCCATGAAGCACCAACATAGCCATTCAAAGCAATTAGATAATTAGTATTCAGACCAAAAAGAAGTTGGTTAACAAAATTCTCTAATATTTTAATAATCCACATTAGTGTCAGAGTCCACCGCCAGACAGAGTCAGAGAGATGTTTGTACGGTAACATGGTCCCTAACAGACTCCAGATGTGTCATTAGAACACCCTGAGGAAAGCTCCCAATAGTTTGGGCATTAAGAGGGACTCCATGCTAAGGTAAACATCCTCTGGAATGAATAAAAGGCTATTCTTTGCAATCACAAGAACATATTTAATTTGTACAATACTAAGAATGTGTTTCAATTCATCACCTAACATTTTCGAAAGGATGGCATTGAAGAAGTGGGAAGGGGCTGTTGGGCCGAGGTCATTTGCTGAACTTCGGGCTACTTTTAGTTTGGTGACAGAATAATGGATGCTTTTTATGTTCCTTCAGTTTAATATAGCCTCCAGTGCTTGCAAAAACTCTTCAACGCCAGTTAGAACAAGGATAAACACAACCAACATTAAAAGTTATAGGCATAAGACAAACAGCTGGTCTTGGGGCTAGATCTTTGTAAGGTAAGAAACTCTGTAAGTGGTAAATCTTAACAAAGAATAGAAAAAGGAGAGAGAGAGAGGATAACATAGCTTCCCCCACGCTTCCATAATGATGAGCATTCTGACTATAACTGAGTAACTCTTGTGTAAGCCATATGGATTGTTTTCACGCGATTAAGGATGAATGTGACTGTATAATGATTCCAGTTCTGCCACTTGTCCTATTATTTGGTTTGCATCACAACGTAGTTTAACCACCATGCAATTCCATTTTCTAGTGTGCCTTGTAAGGAATACAAATCCACCTGGCAAGAAGTCTCTGAATGACCTGTTTGTATTTTATTTATTAATTTTCTGAAATGCTTGTCTTGACTCTAAAATGGCATCCAACCCTAGAAAATCATTCCAATACATGCTTAGAATATATCTATCTGAAATTAATGGGATGGATTATTGATGAAACACCTGATCATTTAATCATACCTTTATTCACAGGGTATGAGGTCAAGAACATTATCTCTGGTATTAGCAATATTTTAATTTTCTCATTGTATATATTATTCACCCACATTAGCACTAACTATTGCTTTGCATAATAGAAACTTATGTGTCTGTCTCTCTGGCTCCTTTCCTTTATTTGATTTACTTATTTAGAAGCTCCAGTGCTGCTATCAGTTAGCCTATGGTACTTACATGATTTACTTATTTAGGCTTTTCAGTGTGTTTGGTACACTTTATCTATTTTTATATTTGACAAACACCTTTTCTCCACCATGATTACCCCACAACAGGGAAACATGCACAACATATATGCATACACACACACAGACACACAGACACACACACACTAAATTATCATTGCTGCTCTAGCACAAATGGATGACTGAAACAAGATCGTAACTAACAGAGATTACATTAGGTCCAATAAATCTGGGGAATCAGGAAAGACATTATTCTGACATACTGTATGGTACCAATTACAAAAACACTACTGCAATAAACTGGAAGAAATAAGGTTTAATCTGAAATACAGATATCTTCCTAACTACGTAACCTTGGGGAAGTCTTCTTCTTCACTATCAGAATCTCTCTCATCACAGGTAAGCATTTACTATTAACAAGTTAAATTCGTATAAACCAAGATTATGGTACATGTTTTCTGTGGAGTTCCCCCACCATGCTCAGAGCCACACCCAGGATAATCTAGTAAATTCATTAATGTTTGTAGAATCAGAGAATGAGTGAAACAACTTCAGTTTCTTCATCTGCAAATGGATGTTATAATGTTTATACATAGGGGTTGTTACAACAATCAAATACCTATGCAAAAACACCCAAATCAATAATTGACCCATAGTAAATAAATACAATTTCAACATATTCTGCTAAATAAAAACCTAAAAATGAAAAATACTCTCCACAATTTTGGGGCAATGTCATCTATCCTGCATACCAAAGTAAAGAAACCAGACTAATTGAACTGTGTGAACATCACCCTCACAAAACCAGGATGGAAAAAGAAATTTCTCCTCTTTCACTACTTTCAATAGCCTTAAGAAAAAGTATTGCTCTTATGGTTGAATTTACCATTGAACTAAGTAATTTTCTGAATCAACATGCAAAGGCAGCATTAGGTAACCTATTTGGATTTTCAATAAAGTGTGTTAATATGAGCAAAAAAATTCTACATTTTAATCCTTTGTGTCACTGTATTTCCCACTTTGGTAAAAACAAATGGCTGTTCTGTAAGTATAGGCATGCGTGCGCTCTCTCTCTCTCTCTCTCTCCCTCCCTCTCTCTCTCTCTCTCTCTCACACACACACACACACACACACAATCTTTGTAGTGGTTGTATATGAAGGATGATGACTAGTCAGAATTCAGGTTCAGACACTGCATAATATCAAATATTAATCATTAATCAAACCCCCACACCACCCCCAACTGACAGCAGGAAGAAGTACATTAAGAGAATGACTGCCGTAGTGAGGTAACATCTGCCTCAAAGCTGGGCTAGGATGGAGTCTGGACCATCTCCTCAGCAAGGTCTGCTCATGTGGAATATAACAGAGCATGCTGTTTAGCCTGAGGGCTCTTTCAAAATTTGCAATGCATAATTTGGAGAAAAATTCTAATAAAGCAAGCACACTAGTGATTTGCATTCAGTAAAGACTTCTGAAGACAAAATACTTACACACAATTTCCATTCCAATGCTTTGTTCCCCTTTTGCTCCATGAATCATGATGATAACAAACATATAAGAACAGGGGGATTTCCATCTGCACCTTTAAGTAATGATTGTCTGGATTTCCTTTTGGAACTTTGTGTACAAGCAAAGCAATATTTTCTAATTAGGAATAATGCCCCTTTCCGCCTAGCCTGTAGACACATGGTACATCTGCTCATTACCAATCTCACATTTTTAAGCATTTCATTAGACAAGGCTTGACCATATAATGAGTGAAAACAGCCTGACCATCTGAATCCAGTTAATTAAAATCAAGGGAACTAGTTACAATTAATAAACTTTGTACTTTATGTGATTGAAAGAAGTAGATCCCCAATAAAATAGGAAGGGGGAGAAATAAAATATTAATAACTTTTATTGACATATGAGATACTTGTATTAATAAGTATTCTTATTAATAAAATACTGAGTATTTTCTCAGTAAAAATTAAGAACATAATAATAGAACCTTACAATGACAGTAAATTTGTGAACACATCTAAATTTCTGTCAAGGTATTTGATGAACTAGTAAGATTTTAATTTGTAAAATGCCTTACAATTTAAAATGTACTTTATACCTACTCATTTCTGTGACTTTAATTCATATGACAACCTTGTGAGAAAGTAACACAGGCCCTGGTTTGTGGCACAGTAGATAAGGCACCTGCCTGCAAACCCAAAAGTTGCTGGTTCGGATTCCCAGCCAGGGCACATAACCAGGTTGCAGGCCAGTTCTCCAGCCAGGTCCATAGCTGGAGGTAGGTGAAAAAGGCAACCGTACATTGATGTCTCTCTCTGTCTCTGACTCTTTCCCTTTCCCTCTCTTTGAAAATAATAAAAAGAAAAAGAAAGGTAACATAGATATCAGTACCTTAATTTTTGAAATGAGAAATAGACATGTCCCATTTTCAGTATGCATTCTATGTTGCTCTGATCAGAAGCTCAGGCTGTACCTTCTGTTGTACAGAGAGCTTCTATAAGTAATTAGAGTATGTCTTAGTCACTTCTCACTCTCTAAAGTTTAACTCGAAGCTCAGTACTTAGTATTTACTAGTTTTGTTTAAATCACTTAATGAATATAGACATGGTGTTACCTGTAGGCAAAAAAAGATTTTTTTTTGTAAAGAGATTATGCCCTAAAGACATATTCTAAGGCCTAGCATTTACACTGTCACTTTCCAGGAAGTAAGTTTGGGTTTATAAAGCTGTTGTAACTAACATTCCTTAAACCCTGGGGGGAAATAGTACATTAGTAAACAAATGCTAAAAGTGGTATGAAATAGAGTTTATTTAAGCATATTTTTAGACTGTCTGAGAATGTTGGCAACTGGTAGCTTAGGGTGTAAACTTGATTTTGGGACTTGTGATTGATTTTTTATTAAATCCTGTGTCTGACAGAAAAAGAAGAAATTTCAGGAGAAAAAATCTTTAAAGGCCTTCTCATTTGCTAAAGATATCAAGTGGAAGACAAAAGTACAAATTGAAACGGACTCTATGGAGCCAGAATAGAGTAAATTAGCAGATCTTGAAATAATCATGTAAACCAGAACTGCCACTCCTTTAGCCAGCCTGGGAATGAGACAGCAAATGAATCCCTAACGTGTGCCCCTCCACCATGGAAGGCCCTCTACCTCTGGTCCAATTGTGGTTAGCCTGGTGCAGGACCACACCTTTCACTTACTACAGCTTGCCATTCACACAAGTTGTTCACATTCCATTTGCTCATTTGATCCTATAATCATCTGAAGTAAGATAGAAGAGGAACATTGCCTTGATTTTATTGAAAAAAAGAAAGAAAGAAAAGAAAAAAAGGCTCAGGAAAATTAAGTTGACCTGACAAGGCAGTGGGTGAACTGACACCAAAACAGTGTTTCCTTTACTCTTACTATATCAGGACATGCTCGAATGTTCCTTTTCACCAAAATCATTCTCCTAAACCACAAATGCTGACAAGAATAAGAAATTAGGATTGGAAAAGGGCTACTTTAGATTCAGATGTGTGTCTTATCTGAGCTAAAACTTCTGATGCAAATTAAAATTTTGTTTAGCAACAGAGACGTAAGTGCAATGGACAGGGTTTCAGTCCTGGCTGTGTCTCACTCCAACCCAGTGGTGTCTTTTTTTTGCCTTGAAAGGTGCTAGTCATCTTTAAATATTTAGCTACAGCAACTTCAGCCAGATGCTAAATTAAACACAAAACTTCAGGAATTTGTTATTCCTCTGACACTGAATATGCCATTTCACACCCTTGCTATTACTTATGCTTACAAATTGACTTCCATTTATATTTTATTTCTGTTGTTGTTGTTGTTTCAATCATTTAATGTTCTACTTGTATGCCATTGATTAAATATTTTCTCCTCAGAAATATTAGTGTATACATATGAAATATGTTTTAATTCATAAACACATAAGAAATATTTATTTACATTTAAAAACTAGGGCAAATTTAAAGGGTTGCTTTGTAGTTTCTCCATTAAAAAGGTTGAAAGTATAATGAATTTCTTATTTTTTTACTCTATCCCATCTTAACCTGCTGTAGGAATATTGGAAAAAATCTCAATTTGTTTTTGAATATCAAAGGCCCCACCAGCCTTTTTTTATTGTTGACCATTCCAATATTAATATTTTGTGTATTGGGTTACTGCAGCATCAAGGGAGAAACAAAGCTTAAGAATGAATTCTTCACAGAATTTTTCATTACCTTGGCCTAAAGTACACTTTTGGTATTCAATTATTCAACCCTTAAGGCTATTGTTTAATCCCTTAAATATTCTATTTCCACAGGGAGATACCAAACACAGATGACCAAAATGTCTATCATTTTGAATCGTTGAAGACCCTGGACTCAAACCTTTTTTGAAAGACTGCCTGTGTTAAGGATGACATTAAAACATTGGCCCTGGCTGGTGGCACAATGAATAAGGCGCCAGCCTGTGAACGCAAAGGTAGCTGGTTTGATTCCTAGTCAGGGCACATAACCAGGTTGCAAGCCAGGTCAGTAGCTGGAGGCAGGTGAAAGGCACCCGCACACTAATGCCTCTCTCCCTCTCTGCCTCTCTCCCTTCCCCTCTTTCTAAAAATAATAAATAAAATCTTAAAAAGAATCAAAAAACATTGAACAACCCACTCTAGGTAGAGACTGCTGAGAACATTGGGCTATCACTTGAAAAAAAAATTTTTAAATGGCAATCATTGTGAACATATTTGCTATAATAATCATGCCAGTATATGCCATAATACAAATTTGATGTTGTGAAGAGATGTTTTTCTTGAATGATATGGTAAAAATATATAGCTAAAAATTTGTGGACTTTGCATCTCAACCCAAAGTGTTCTTTGAGAATTTTAATATTCAAAGAACAATTTGTTTTATAATTTCCAAGTCACTCTGTGTATTAACCTTTATTCCTATTAATAAAGCATGATAATCTGCTATACCCAAGTCCTGATAAAGATAATCAAATAAGAGAATAGTGTTTAAGAAGATTTTTTCAACTGTAAAATGCATTTATAAAATTATTTTATCAGTAAGTATTTTATTTTAGGCCTCTGAGACCTGATGCAAATCTAATTGCACTCTTTCTTCTACAGTTTATCAAGCTTTACAGGGATCTTAAATATACATGATAAGACAGACTGAAAAGAAAATGTAACATACAGTAATGTATTGCACTTACATTAAGCTTTAGATATCTATATCTATGTCTAACTAGCTTCTTGTAATTTCATTGGAAAAGTCAGATGATTTAGTTGAAATCTAATTTAAATCTATTCTAGTAATACAAGCAGATAATCTCTGGGAACTACATATAAAATCACTTAAAGTTATCATAAATATGCTATTTCATTTGTTTGAAAACAGTCCATTTAAAACTTTGTAATAGAGCTCATGATTATTCTACTAGATATTTAAGAATCTCGTATTTGTTATTTTAAAATATTAATTTAAAATATGTTTTATTGATTATACTATTACAGTTGTCCCAGTGTTTCTTCCTTGGTCCCAATCCACCAAGTACTCTCCCATTCCTTCCAGTGATCCCTGCCTTTAATTCATGTCCATGGGTCATGCATATAAGTACTCCATTTCCTATACTGTTCTTAACATACCCCTGTTTATTCTGTACCTGTCAATATGTACTTCTGCGCCTTTTCCCCCATTCCCCCTCTTCCCTTTCCCAACTGATAACCCTCCAAATGATCTTCATATCTATGATTCTGTTCCTGTTCTGCTTGTATGCTTAGTCTGTTTTTTTAGATTAACTGTTGATAGTTGTGAATTTATTGTCATTTTTTGATCTTCTTTTTCTTAAATAAAAATTCCTTTAGCATTTCATATAATAATGGCTTGGTGATGATGAACTCTTTTAATTTTACCTTGTCCTGGAAATACTTTATCTGCCCTCCGATTCTAAATGATAGCTTTGCTGGATAAAGTAATCTTGATTGTAGGTCTTTGCTTTTCATCACTTTGAATACTTCCTGCCAGTCCCTTCTTGTCTGCAAAGTTTCTATTGAGAAATCAGCTGACAGTCTTTTGGGAACTGATTTGTAGGTAACTATCACTTTTCTCTTGCTGCTTTTAAGGTTCTCTTTATATATTTAAACTTTGGCATTTTAATTATGATGTGTCTTAGTGTGGTCCTCTTCGTGTCCATCTAGTTTGGGACTCTGTGTTTTCTGAGCTTGTATATCTACTTCCTTCACCAAATTAGGGAAGTTATGTTACATTATTTTTTCAAATAAGTTTTCAATTTCTTGCTCTTTCTCTTCTACTTTTGGGACCCCTATGATTTGAATATTGGTAAGTTTGAAGTTGTCCCAGAGGTTCCTTAGCCTATCCTTATTTTTGGATTTTGTTTTCGTCTTACCGTTTTGATTGAATGTTTTTTTTTTTTTTTTTTCTTCCAAATCATTGATTTGATTCTTGGCTTTATCCACTCCACTGTTGATTACTTGTAAATTCTTCTTTATTTCATGTAGTGTAAACTTCATTTCTGTCTGGGTCTTTTTCATGCTATTGAGGTACTCAATGAGTTCCTTGAGCATCCTAATAACCAGTGTTTTAAACTCTGTATCTGATAGATTGCTTATCTCCATTTTGTTTAGTTCTTTTTCTGGAGTTTTGTTCTGGTGTTTTATTTCTTCCATACTTCTCTATTTCCTCATTTTGGCATCCCCCTTGTGATTATATCTTCGTAATAGGTAGAGCTGCTTTGACTCCCTATCTTAGTAGCACGGCCTATTGTACAAAAACTCTCTGGTAAGTTAGATTGAGGGGAGCCTTATATAACCACCAGGGTGGGGCAACCTGTGTGAATGGGTTGATGGGATCTTAGATATGGTGTTTCTGTTCTGTGGCTCTCTGTAGGGGAGGGCTCAGAAAGGGGACAATGACCAGTGTTTGGCCTTTGGTGTTCTGTCCAGGAGGAAGCTGTCTTCTAGCACGTGCCCTGATGCTAGACACTTCAGGTACTCCCCATATGCTGCTGGTGCTTTTCCAGCTGCTGCCTCAGTGCTAGAACATAGGGAAAGTGAGTCTGTCTAAGTCCTAAGTCCACTGTCCTATATGCCCTTTAAGAGGAGATGCCTGAGAATCCCATAGTTTCTTCAGCAACCCTAACACCCACTGGTTTTTGGGGTTGCTGAAGAAAGTGGGACCAGAAGTTATGAGGACTTATCTTTTGGCACTGGAAACCTGGGCTGGGTTGTCTGGAGTGAGGCTGGGCTCCCTCACTCCCAAGGCATCCCTCCGGGGTTTTTATCCACCATATGCAGGTGTGGGAGAATCTGTTTCATGGCTCTGTGTTTTCGTGTCCCCCCATGTCTTCAGCTCCACCTCTCTTTCCCATCTGGATTGCTGTAACTTCTTTAATTCTGTGATTGTCAGACTTCCATACAGCTCAGTTTTCTGATGATTCTGGGTGATAGTTGTTTTGCAGTATAGTTGTAAATTTTGCTGCTTTGTGTGGAAAGGCAAGCCATGTTTACATATGCCTCCATCTTGACTAGAAGTCTGTTCTTTCAACTATATATATAGTACTTATAAAAATATATATGTGCTATATGTCATTCATGAATGTATATACACGTGTATTTTTGACACCTCAAAAATTTATGTAAAGTAGATTTTTAAATAAAACTGTGTGTAGTGAAACCTTAATATTCAAATGTTATTTATAGAAATACATAATTTATTATTTATAAAGAATCTTTTAAGTTTTAAATGAGCTTGGCATAAAATTTATATCAGGAAATCTTATTTACTATGGTGTTATTTTTCTTCTTGTCTTTATAGGGAGTTCTATAGAAAGTCTTACAGCAGAGTTAAGAAACAGAGCTATTTCAATGGGAAAAGCTTGTTACCTGAGAAGGATTGAGGTCAATGCTACCTTTTGTTCTATTGTAAATAGCGCTAGTGAAAAGCTAGAGATAAGTTTAAATTTTGATTGTAATAATCAGGATTTCATTGGAAATGGCACATTGGATTATCTGCAACTGCAAATTATGATATCTGATCTTAAGAACATCAACATTTTCAGTAAAACAATTTAAAAGTTACTCAATTTTTAGAACTACTAAATTATAAATTAACTCTAAGCAATTCTACATTTAGTTTAATATCAATTTTCTATTACAGAAAACAAGATGAACAAGAAACAATCAACTATATTCACAATACTAGTAAAATACAACCCCAGAAATTACCTCTTTTATTATTTTAGCCACAAAATGCAATTGATATCAATAAAGAAGAGTTTTTCTCTGGAGAGAAGACCCTGGTAAATTTTGAACCAGTGTTTTTTTGTTTTTTTTTTTTTGCCATATAGTTAATTTTAAGGATCATCTCCAGTCAGGGCACATAACTAGGCCAGTCAGGGCATATAACCAGGTTGCAAGCCAGGTCTCATCCAGGTCTTTAGCTGGAAGCAAGTGAAAAGTAACCATACATTGATGTTTCTCTTTCTTTCTTCCTTCCTCCCTGCCCTTCTCTCCGAAAATAATGAATGAAGTCTTAAAAAAAGGATCATTTGACTTTCAAGGAACATAGCAATTTTTGTATGTTATCTTGCAAATTTATATTTCAAACCACAGGAAATATAAATGTGAATCTGTCTTTGCGACTCTATTTTAATATCTTATAGGATAGCTTCTAAAACATTCATTCATTCATTCATTTTGCATGTAAAAAAAAATAGTATCAGATACTGTAAAAATTTGTTGTATATATTCAGTTTAATGGTTTTAAAATATATTGTAAGGAAATAAAAGTTTTTCTTCCATCATAAATTTTATGGTAATTTTCCCGGGAGCTGGTATTAAATCCACTCTTTTGCAATAATTCCCATCCCCTCTACCCTCCACCCAATGCATTTTCTGGCTGTCTGAACTAATCTGTTTGTATGATTGGTCAGGCTTCCCTGGTATTAAAATTTTTTTCAATTTACTGCAAAGGATATTTATAAAACTCTTTCGTGTAGACATAAGGGAGATTGTATCTTATCTGAAAGGGAATTCAATATAAATCAATTGAGGCACTACATAATTTCATCACTATGTAACTGAATGAAGAAGAAATGCTCTTTTACCTAGTTTGAAAATCGGAATCAGCTGCTATTTTCCAGAGTTGTTCCACATTTTAATCGACCTAATGAGATTAGTTTTATGGTTTATTCAAGATTAGTACAGAGCTTTCTGGACAAATATGGAGGTTGTACTTTATCTGAAGTACTCATGTGAAGCAAAATTGATTAAGGATCTTCTCCAATTACATGAATCTGTGTAGCTCTAAACAAAATGTTTTATTGGTTCCAGTCAAGATGGCAGTATAAGTAAATGTAGTGCTCAGAACCTTCCACAACCACATAAAAATTACAACTAAATTACAGAAACCATCATTCATGACTGCCTGGAATCTAGCTGAACAGAATTCCTACAACTAAGCATATAAAAAGAAGTCACATTGAGACTGATAGGAAGGGGGAGGTACAGGAAAAGCAGGTCCCACACAAATGTGTGTTGGATAAAGATCAAGAGAGACACCTCAGCTCTGGCGGTAACCCCTGAGTGTTAGTATAGGCAGCTAAATATTAAAAAAGGAAGGAATTAAAAGGAATCAGACATTACTAAATATAATCAATCAGAGTATAAACTGGCTGTTTCGCCAGGCAGTGTTGTTCTTCAAAGAGGATTAACATCCCTCCCTTCCCCTGTGTAGAAAGCAGCCTGCTCTCTGGTACAGATTGTGGGGCTGGGGAGCATAGAGAGATAAGCCCTTGCATAGTAGGAGTCAAAACAGTGCAGAGGGAGGTGTTTCTATGAAGCAGGCATAAGAGGAATCAAGATTGGCTAGAAGGTGGTCCCAGCACAAATCTGTAAGAGGTTAAGATGCTGATTGGTTATTTTGAAAAAGTATTTAGTCTTTCCCAAGCCTGAGATAATAAATCCCAGCAACTATGTGTAACCATGCAAGGCTAGCAGCCAACCTGACCTGAGGCAGACCACATGGGCTCCAAAGGAGTCAGCTTTAATATGGCACAGAATCCCTCAATATTGGTTCTATTTCTGGCCCTGATTTTCCATGATGGGGTGAACAGAGATGGGATATTGGAAATACAGGGTCTGCCTTCCATTTGCACCTAAATAAATTTTACTACTGGACCTCAAGCAGCCTTCTGGGTTCCTGAAAATGTTTTCTTATGATACTACAAAAATCCACTTCCACTAGCAACATAAAAAGTGAGGAGTCTCATCCCAACATCAGAACTCCCAACCCAAGGTCCTGGTGCCAATGAGAGAAGTCCCTATAACTTCTGACTGAGAAAAACAGAGGGCTTCTGGAGTCCCAGAAAGTTCCTCTTCAAGAGCCCACAGATTTACTCAGACTTACTTGGTCTGAGCTCCAGTACTGGGGTAGCAACTCAAAAGGCACCAGTAACATAACAGGAGGAACCAAATTTTTTCCAGACAGAAGTGGTGGCAGAATCCATTGTTCCTTTTCTGAGTCCTCCTGCCACAGAGCCAGCAATATGTGGATGCCATATATGAGTGTCCATCAAACTGGATCATACTGCTAGCCCCACCCTGGTGATTCTCTGAAACCTTATACTATCCAACTTGGGGGCTCAATACAAGCTATTTCCAGTGCCCTTTCCATACCAATGGCCTCTTGCCTCAAACTTCAAACTTTTATAAAATCTCTTTAAAAAAGTATCTGGCTTCTGCATACCCTATACTACTAGTTAGTGCCTAAGGCTTGGCATTGTTGGCAGCTGATTTAGTTAGCAGCTTGGCCTCTTCTGGGTAGGTTCAAGGCCAGGGCAAGTAGCGGCCATCTGCAGATTATTCTGTAGGTCATACCAGGTGGCCCCAGGCAGGGTATAGATGGTGGCTGAACTTGCACCTCCTGGGAGGCCACAAAGCCAACTGTAGACCATGGTGAATTGCAACCCTACCACCTCCATGAGCTATATACTCGAAGAATGAACTCTATGAGTGTCAAAGCCCCACTAAAGCAATTCTTTCTTCATAGGGTCTGCCCCTGCACAGCAGTTCCTCTGCAGTGGCAGCTGGTTCTAGCTGGTTCTCACAGCCAACTGGCCTGGGTATCAATCTCTTCCAGTGACATGCTAACAGCAATCAAGGCTCAACTGTAACAGGACAGTGCACACATCCCTTGCAGCAGGTGCACCTGGAGCACTAGCTCTGGTGAATGGCAAGGCTGTGCCACTGGGCCCTATAAGGTACCTAGTACATAAAGCCACTCTACCAAGTCTGGGTGATGTAGCAGCTCTACATAACACATAGAAACAAACACAGGAAAGCAGCAAAAATGAAACAAAGAAACAAGTCCCAAATGAAAGAACAGGGAAAAATCTTCAGAAAAAGAGCTAAATGAAATGGAGGCAAGCAACCTATTAGATACAGAGTTCAAAAACATAGTTATGACAATACTTAAGGAACTTTTTGAGGACTTCATTAATATAAAAAAGGACACGAAAACCATGAAAAAGAATCAGTCAGAAGTGAAGGATAGACTAACTGAAATGAAGAATACAATTTACAAAATCAATAATAAAGTAGATAAGTAGATAATTGAATTGGTGATCTGGAATTTAAGAATGCAGAAAACACCCTATTAGAACAGCAAAAATAAACAAAATAAATTATGATAACTTAAGTATACCCTAGGGCAACTTCAAGCATACCAATATTCACATTATGGGTATACCAGAAGGAGAAGAGAAAATTCCAGAAATAGAAATCCTATTTGAAAAATAATATGAAAAACATCTTTAATCAGATGAAGGGAATAGACTTACAATTTCAGGAAGCACAGAGTCCCAAACAAAATGAACCCAAAGAGGCCCACACCAAAACACATTATAAGTAAAATGCCAAGCTTAAAGACAAAGAGAGAATCTTAAAAGCAGCAAGAGAAAAGCAGTTAGTTACCTACAAATGAGCTCTCATAAGAATTTTAGCTGATTTCTCAACAGAAACTTTATAGACTAGAAGGGACTCTCAAGCAGTATTCAACATGATAAAAAGCAAGGACCTACAACCTACATTACTCTATCCAGCAAAACTATTATTTAGAATGGAAGGGCAGATAAAATGCATCCCAGAAAAGAAAAAAACTGAAAGATTTCATCTTCACCAAATCTGTATTACAAGAAATGATAAATGGTCTATAAGAACAAGAAAGAAAAAGACCAAAAGTATGCATAATAAATGGCCATAAACAAGAATAGCATTTGTGACAGCAATGATGGTTCTAAAGCATATTATGCTAAGTGAAATAATTCAGTCAGAGAAGAAGAAATACCATAGTATTTTACTAATATATGGAACCTAAGGAACAAAATAAACAGACAAAACAGAAACAGACTCATGAAAACAGACTAATAGTTGGCAGAGGGGAGGGGGTTTTAGGGGATTGAGTGGAAAAGGTGAAGAGATTGTGAAGTACAAATTTGTAGTTATAAAATAGTCATGGAGATGTAAAGTACAGCATAGGAAATATATTCAATAATATTATAATAACAATATATGGTGACAGTTGGTTACTAAGTATATCTGGGGAACACTTTAGAAAGTGTATGATTGACTAACCACTATAGTGTACACCTGAAATTAACACAAAGTAATATTGTATTAATTGTTTGCAACAATCGAAAAGTGTATAAATATGGATCAAAGGGGAAAAATGCAAAAATTTAGCAGGATTTATATTCCAACTCTAGAAGCATTAAATTAGAACTAGATATTGTTTGCAATCATAAGTTTTAGGCTGATAAAAATTAAATCTACAGTAAAGAGATTTATAGACATGGAAAAAAAATAAGGAATGTTTCCTTGGTTGAAAGACTAGGTCATCTCTGATCTGGGAGCAAATGAAACAACTAAAACAAAGTAAAACAAAACAAAAACATATACATCCCATGATGGATAGAATTCTATAGGTAACCCACTTAACCTTTATCAAGCACTATGAACCTTTGAAGTGTTTCCTGTAAGAGATAGCTCTTAATCATGTATGTCCTTTAGCTTTAGAAAATAGAGAAGCTGAGAATTCTTTACTGCACATTCTCACTCTCTTCAAGCCAGCCTAAGTAAAATTTGGAGAAAAATACTTTTAGAAAGATATTTTGACACATAATTTCAACATTCTCGACATTGGTGCTAGAATCTCAGGCAACTTGTGTCCTAAATACATTGAAATGCACAGAGCAAATTTTGTGATATGCAGTACAATAAAAAGATAAACTTTTGTTCTTTTAATTTAAAAAATTAAATTAAGTTTATTTGGGTGACTTTGGTTAATAAAATTATATAGGTTTAACATATTTCTATTATATATCATCTGTATGTTTACCTCCCAAAGTCAACATCTGTCACTACATATTTGATACCCTTTACCCTTTACTACACCCTCCACCCCTTTCATTCTTGTAACACTATACTGTTGTGTATTTTCTACGAATGTGTGTTTAATTGTCTTGTTTGTTCATGTGTTGCTTTGAGTTTTGTATCACACATGAATGAAATCATAAGTTCTTGAATATTTATAACTGACTTATCTCACTTAGCATGACATTCTCAATTTACCCATATTGTCACTAATGGCAGTATTCCTTCTTTCCTTATGACTGAGTAGTATCCTATTATTTATTTTTACCACATCTTTATTTTTCTCTTTTGTTTGTCAGTTTATTTTGTTCATTAGATTCCAGGTATAAATGAGATTATCTGGTACTTGTTTACATGTCCTGGCTTATTTCACTTAGCATAATATTTTCCAGGTTTGTCCATGCTGTTAAAAAAAGTAAGGTTTGATTCCTTTTATGGTCATGTACTATTCCATTGGTAAATGTACCACAGCTTTTTTATCCAATCATCTAACAAAGCACATTTTGATTGTTTCCATGTTTTGACCACTGTAAATAGTGCTGCAAGGAGCACAGAGGTTCGTATATCTTTGTGAATAAATGTTTCAAATTTTCAAAAGTGGATTTGCTAGGTAATTAAGAATAACTCTATTCTTAATTTTTTGAGGAACCTCTATGCTGTTTTCCACAATGGCTATATCAGTTTGCATTTCTACCAGCTATGTGTTGGTATTCTATTTAAACTCTTGATGTTTTAAGACTTTTGAGATTATGTTACTGTGTCATAACTAAAGTATCATTACTGAAGAAGTAGCTTTCCAGGCAATAGATGTATAAAAAAAGAACTTGGATTGGATTACTAGAAATGAATTAAAAGATAGGACTGTGTAAGAAAACATTTTATAAATAGAATTATAAAGGTGTAAGCCATTAGAAGTTGTTGGTTTAAAGAACAAATTTTTTCTCTACTATATCATGTATATTTTACATATAAATGATAAAATAAAGATCTATCGACAGATTATGATTTAAGGTCAATATTATTTGCTAAACTGGACATTCTATGGTGTGCTCTGGGAAATTTAATTTATTTTATTTAAAGGAGGCCATACAACTCTTAAGCCTTGCTGAAAGGTTTGAGTTGTGGAAATCCCTAATATTGGATGAAATTAGCCACCCATGATGTGCAAACTGAACCAGAAGTGTTTAATAGTGATCAAAAAGGATTATATAGTTTTAGTAATTAATTTTCATTGAAATCCAAGATTTTACACAGGCACTCAACATTGTCAAGCAACCTTATTTCATTTTCCAACATGAATGCTTTCACACACTTTAATACCATCTATTTCATATCTTCTCTTTTTTCAATTTTTCTACAGCTACTTTCAATCTGTAGTTTAGAATACAGCTTTTAACTTTGTAAGTAAACACAAGTCATCATTTAGAGACTACCTTAATTTTTTTTCACAAGCACATCCACTAACCTATGTTTTCCATTGCTTCATCTTCCTGTGATAACAAAAGATGCCATCTAATAACAAAGACCAACCCCTTCACACATTCAATAGATTCCATTCTTCTTGCTTTCTCAAGGACATTGCTCTTCTGATAGTTTACTCTGGCTTCTCTCCATCATCCAGAGTGCTATTCACATCACCTTCCTAGATTATTTTCTTACTTCTCCTTTTTTCTTCCCTTCTCTT
Source organism: Noctilio leporinus (assembly GCA_004026585.1). Classification (NCBI taxonomy): domain Eukaryota; kingdom Metazoa; phylum Chordata; class Mammalia; order Chiroptera; family Noctilionidae; genus Noctilio; species Noctilio leporinus. The sequence goes on from PVIW01003766.1 coordinate 24,568, forward strand.
CCTTCCTCCCACCTAAAACATTACAAATAATGCACATTCTCTAAAGGCTAATGGCAAATGATATATAATCATATCATCACCCAATCAGTTACTAAAGCCAAAAACCTGTTGATACTCTTCAATTAGTCTACTTCTCTGACTTATATCCTATTCATCACCAAGTTATTGCATTTCTACCTTCAAAACCTACCACAAATCCCAGCACTTCTCCCCATCTTCTCACCATCCTTTGCCCAGCCAACAACTATAAATACATCAAATTTTTCACACTATAAGACACACCTGATCATAAGATGCACTAGATTCGGAGGAGAAAAACAAGAAAAAAATATTCTAAACCAAATGGTGCACTAAAATATTTAATAACATACAACATAATAATATTTCAAGCATGTCAAGTGAATAGTAGTCAATAGTGGTATTAAGAACCATTATCACTGTCATTAACAAATGAGGAGAGACTTAAGGTTCAAGTTCTCATCTAGTTTTCTGGGAACCCCAAGAACTCATCATTGCTAGTGTCAGAATTGATGAAGCTCAGTTGTTTACATTCACTGATAACACTTTCTTAGTTATCTTAATATGGGATACTATCTTCAGTTCCATCTAAGGTCATTTTTTGAATGACCGTCAATGGTTTTATCCTTCACTGAGTGTCATGATGTTTTCACCCATTCACAAACTTGAGTGATAGTGGGCCTCTTCATTCATCTGGTAGGTGTCAGATCATGATACCAGCAGCCATCCATTTGTTCCACTCTTTTCCCGTAAAGATTTCAAATGGTTTGTTGATGGAAACATCAAGAGGTTGCAACTGGCTGGTAATACCCCCAGGAATTATAGCTAGATGAGTCCTCACTTTCTTTAAAGCTCTTTTCTGTAGTTTTGCTAATATGTGCTTTAAACTGGTCAAGAACTAATAAGCTCATACCCATTATTATCCTCAGCTGATTCCACAGGTCAGTGATTGTAGCTGGGAGTATCAGGAGGCTCTCTGCACTCTCCCAGGTCCCGGGTGATGGGCAGAGCATAAGGCAACTGACCAGATGCCCTGAGATTCCGCAGTAAAGTGGGACATTTAAGGATCCCTAGGGGTTTTGCATGGGCCCACTCCTTCCTCTTCTAACAGATGTTGCCATCATTGGCAGGTCACGTAATACACATCATGGTCTTTGACCCAATATTTGCTCCATAACATGCACAGACATTTCTCCCCCACTTTTGGGGGAAAGAAAAGTGTGTCTTATGGAGCAAAAAATATGGTAACTTGTTTCCAAGATGCCACACACTCCCTGTTAGCAATAATAAATTGAAATTCAACAATGACAAACACATAATAAAATAGTACTCCTAGCTTTGATGCATAACCTTGTTTAAATATACAAGACCTATTCACATTGATTTTTTTTTTTTTTTATCCCATTTGGTTCTGGCCATCTGAACCAACTAACGGGGATGGTTCAAGATATCAGACATTTTTCACCACAGTTCCTTTACCCATATGGCTCTTTCTAACTGAAACAGTATTCTCTGCTCCCTCAAGCTCTCAAATGGTTTGCCTCTCTCCCTTAATGGAAGATTGACCAAGAACCTGCTTTCCCAAATTTACATTATCTCCTCATTATCATATATTATTTTTCATTCTTACAATTGATCTGTCCCACCTATCTCTCCCTTTTTCTTGCCCCTCTCTCCATCCATTTATTCATTCAAGTATCTCTATACTAATTTTTTAATTAAACTTCTCCTCATTGCACTTTGACGTTCCTAAAAGAGGGAATCTTGCCCTGTAATTAAGTAATCAAACCCGTTACCACCAGGCATTATAGGCATTGCCTAAAGGGATGTTGGAACAATTGTCCCTAAAAATATGTCTTTCAGCATGGGAATAGGATACTGTACTTAAATCAGACAGCCTGGTTATGGACTTCCCTGTTGTTGACGATGGCACTGGTGATATCTCAGTAGGTGAGGTTAAAGTTTTCTAATTACATTTTGAGGTTTCAGGTCGGAGGCATTGAATAACAACATTACTAGCTGAGAGACAGGGCTGGAACACCTAGGGGCTGACGTTTGTAACTGCACCAAAACCGAGTCTCTAGATTGCCAGCTGTTAATAATAACCTCAGTTGTATTAGAAGATAATATGACCTAAATTTATTTTATGTCTCTTCCAGGAAGTTTTGTTTTTACATCGGGATGATTGACCTTAGTTGAAAAAGCAAGTTTCTGGATTTTGCTGACAGTGAACATGGAAGACAACACCTAATAATGAAAACATAGGAACTGAAAGCTCATACTTCTACTTTTTAACTATGGGATGTAAGTTTTCTCATTAGAAATAATGTCCAAAATTATATGAATCCAAAATTCCTTCATAGAGATGTTGAGATTATCAAATCAAATAATATACATTATGTTTGAAGCCATGCAATGCAAATATATAATTGTTTCTATTACCTTTTTAAAAATCAGGATAGAGATATCTATTTTGTGGTAGAAGAATGATTAGGGTTTAATTCCCAAATTGGGAAAGTAGGTTTTAATTGAGTTATCTATGGCAGAGCTTAAAAAATTGTTGTCCTTATTTACTTATAAATTCTACACTCATTTATGCATTTAGTAAATTCTTTTTGGAAATTTATAATGTGTTAAATACTAAGTGAAACACCATTATACAATGTGAATAAAGTAAGCTGAAGCCTGATTTAATGGAGTTTAATATCGAAAATGAAAAGATATTAAATATGTAACATAATATAAAATAACTATATGATTGAGTCGTATGAAGAAAAATAAAGTATTATAAGTGATAAATAGGGAAAAATTATACTAGTTAAGAGAAGAGCTTTTGTTCGGTTGTTATTTTGTGACATTAATAAATATACAATAGGCCCTGGCTGGTGACACAGTGGATAAGGCGCTGGCCTGTGAACCCAAAGGTCTATGGTTCAATTCCCAGCAAGGACACATAACCAGGTTGCAAGCCAGGTCTCCAGCCAGGTCCATAGCTGGAGGCAGGTAAAAGGTAACCATACGTTGATGTCTCTCTTTCCCTCTCTGCCTCTCTCCCTTCCCCTCTCTCTAAAAATAATAAATAAAATCTTTAAAAAAATATATATACAATAAAATAATATTTTTCAGTCAAATGTTCTACTGAAATGGGGAAACCAATATATCAATTTTTATAATGTAGATATTACTATATAAACAACTCTTTCCAATAATTATTTTGTATAAATTTTTTCAATTTAAAATATTTTGAGGTCATTTGTTCTGCATAATTTTAATGTAGTTTTAAAAATTTATGACACAATGGTCATAATTTAGTCACAATGACTAAATATTAATATTGTGAAATTAACTTTAAAACATTTTTATTTATTATTTTTAGAGAGAGGGGAAGGGAGAGAGGCAGAGAGGGAGAGAGATATCAATGTATGGTTGTCTTTCACTTGCCTCCAGCTACAGACCTGGCTGGCGACCTGGCTTACAACCTGGTTATGTGCCCTGGCTGAGAATTGAACCAGCCACCTTTGGGTTTGCAGGTTGGTGCCTTATCCACTTTGCCATCAGCCAGGGCCATGAAATTAACTTTTGTGAATAAAGAAAACAAAGTTTGCAATAACACAATCCATGACATAAAAGCAAAGTATAAAAAAATTATATTAAAAATTGAGTGACAAATAATAGTAATGACAGCATAAAATTTTCCTTTTTTTTTTTTCCAAAAGTTAGAATGGATTTGTGAAAGTTAATGTTATTATAAATCAATACACATCAATAAGCTATTATATGCACATATATATGAATAAATATCTCTCTCTCTCTCTCTCTCTCTCTCTCTCTCTCTCTCTCTCTCTTTTCTTTTGGAAGCTTACCACACCATCTGTTTCTCTCAATGGATATTCTTAAAAATAAAAAATCATTTAAGTTGCATGTCAGTCAGAATGAAGTCCAGTGAGAGCTTACATACATGCAGTTTCTCTTTGTAATAATTTTGTTTCAGATGTTTTAGTTAAAGGATGTGTAATTGTGTAAAGGAAAAATCAGCAGTAAAATGGAAAGGAAGGTCTAATCAAACTCTATTTAGTAATGTAAAAATTACGATAACTTAAAGTTTTAAGCCACCAAAATGTGAGAACCTACCTGAAGGAGAAGGAAAATACCTTACTTTGCTATCAAACACTGATGTGTGGACCCTCTTTCTTCTCGGTGGGTGGTGAGTGCTATGGTTGCTACAAGAATCCTAAACATTTCATAGTGTATATGAACACAGATGATGCATTTCAGATGGACTTCACATTAAGCCCAAGGATGATTTTTCTATTAATGATATGAGGCTTTAACAGAAGTCTAAAAGCACATTGTTATTTGATATAAAATAAACTGATGCCCCGATACTAAATCAACTGGTTTGGTCGGCATCCAGTGACAATGGATGGTTACAGCTACATGAAGTTGTAACTAACTGGTCTTGTAGACTTCTGTTTGAAATGGTGCCCACATCCATTTCATACTAATTGAAGTAGATAGAAAGTTTGCACTCACTTGGCTCAGTATTTAAAAAGTCTTTCCAAACATTGACACAATGAATTTAGAAGTTTGTTCTCCCATACTGTGTAGAAAAATAATAATTACTTTTAAGGCCATTTTGAAGTTTCTCCCATCATGCTCCTTTCACTTATGCTTTTTGTTCTATATTTAGTCCTTCTCGGTGTTAGTAGAAAAAGATGTAAACTCCATAGAATCAAACAACACTAGTATATGGTGGCCGCATATGGCTATTTATTTATTATTTACTTTAAAATTTTGTTTTTTTCTGTATACGTATCTCTATATTTCATTTTAATCATTTTTATTGTTATTCTATTATATATATAGATTATATATATATATAATTTATATATATATAGATTATATATATTATATATATATATATAGTTATCTCAATTTTTCACCCTTTCCCCACCTCATCTCAGCCCACCCTGATCCCACAGTCAGTTCCCACACTGTTGTACATGTCTGTAGGTCATTCATACATGTGCTTTTCCTAGTCCCTTCCCCTCTTTCCACCATTATCCCTTTCACCAACTTCCCTCTGGTTACTTTTTGTCTGCTTATTTTTGAATTTTATCTATCAAATTATTTATTAAGTTTACTGGAATAACACTGGCTAATAAGATCATAAAAGTTTTAAGTGTATACTCTGCGATACATGATCTGTATGTATGCATTGTGTGTCCAGCACTGAAAATCAAATAATCTTCTGTCACCATAATTATGGGACATTATTTAAATCTGAAATTATGAAAATAAAATTTAAAATCAGTTTCTTAGTCACACAACCATATTTCAAATGCTTAAAAGGTTGGATCTAGAAGGCTTTGTGCTCAGTGAAATAAATCAGACAGAGGAAGACAAATACCATGTGATTTTACTTATATATGGAATCTAATGAACAAAATAATGGACAACATAGAAGCAAACTCATAGATACAGAAAACAGACTGACAGCTGTTAGAGGGGAGGGTGATTGTAGGGGTAAGTGGAAAAAGGTGAAGGAATTAAGCAGTACAAGTTAATAGTTACAGAGTAGCCATAGAGATGTAGCTTATAGCATAGGTAATATAGTCAATAGTACAGAGATCAATTTGTATGGGGCCAAGTGGGTACTTAAAGCAGTGGGGTGACCAATCTGTAAAGCATGTGATTTTCTAACCACATTGCTGGACATCTGAAACTAAGACAGAAGGATACTGAATGTATACCGTATTTGAAAAATTAAAATTAAAAATTTTACAAAATAAAAACAAAGTGATTTGGATTCAGCCAAGCTGATTCTCTTGGTTTTCAGAGGTTTTAAAGTGGTTTTATGTCTTGTGACACTTTACTACCTTACTTAGTGATTACCGTGCTATGAGTGAAGGTTGTGAAATTGTAGGAGGTGAGTAAAGTGGTCTAGGCTAATGGGGGAGTCAGAGGATGATGGGGAAAACTTAGGCTTTAAATCAATCTTTGTTTTTCACCACTCCACTGCTGAATTGCTAAACATTTTCCTCCAAATGACCCATCTCACTTATAAACACTGCAGGGAAATCAATCTATTTGAAGCTTTACTTCTCACTTTTACAGTCATAGTGCAAGATATTAAGTTGACCCTATGTAGCATGACTTCAGAAGGTTTCCTCTCACTGGTCTGCTTTGCAGATACCTTAAGTATTGTTCCTAACTCATAGCAAGTTTGCTTGTAACTTCATTACCTTCCTACAAATTATTTGGAATAAATTTTCAATATGACCTAGCCTTGTTTCTTATTTGGCATGATATAAGAAGACTGAAGTTAATAAACAAAATCAGATGAAAGACGACCAGTCATTGTGGGACTTAAGTGAATCTAAGTCATTCATCATGTTTGGGAAAATCAGATTTTGGGTTAAATTAGGAGAATGACACATTTCTAATCACTCACTGTCCATGAACTCAAAAGACAAACAATCAGAGAAATCCATAGCAAAGTTCACTTGCAATAGATTGTGTGCAAAGAATAATAATCACAGATACAGTATGGCAAGCTCCTGGCCAATGGCTTTGAGTTCTGAAAGCAATGTTAGTCTTGACTGCATTGAAAATAAGCCATGAAAAAAAATCTTATCCTTCTATAATGCTCATGTTCTTTTGATGCATTAGAATTTATACACACCCAAAACTCTAGGCTTTAATAAAACAAAAACCTTAATACAGCACCAAAATTTTGTTCTGTAAATTCAAAGTTGCATTAAAAGGATAATAATGACTATTTTAAACCTCAAAATGAAGGACATGTGCATTTAAATATTTGGAAACATTCTGCTTTTGTTCATGTCATTTGAGAAGAACATTAACAGTATGGTTTGGTCACATTAGCTGTGTTTATACTTTTGAGTGGTATAGCTCACTTCTTTTTTTGGTCCCAAACTTATGAGATTTTTTTTTTTTGTTATGTTTTGCTTCACTGAAGTATTTCCTGCTTTGTAGTGGCCACTAGAATTCATCTCATCTCCTTTTGGTGGCTTTAGACAGTCACATAGTGTAACTATTCCCCAGCCTTGTGGTCCTTAACACTGTGTCGCTATTCTTCACTGGCATGCACCTGCACCTGTCTAATCACAACCGCCCTTGCAGGGGCAAATTCACAGACTGACAAGTTATAAGTATAGGAAAAACCAATACTCTTTGGTTCCAAAATCCCAGATGCATTAGAATTTATTCTGTGACTAAACTGGTTATTCACAGAAATGTCTGCTATATTATTTTTTGGACATTTTATGTATTTCAAATATTTCATAATAAAAATGGGTTCAACTGTCATGTCCTAGCACCTCTCCTTACTGTTGACCACACCATTTGTCAGGGCATGGTACCTTGAGTGCTGGACCAGCAAGTTCTGATAGCAGGGAGGCCTTTGGTCTGGTGGCATAGAAGAATGTATATATGGAGCCTTCAAGAGATTTGGCATGCTTCATTGAAAGCTGTAGGCTAACATCCACACGGCCAGGCACTGAGAGTATTGGCTAGAACATGCACTCCCACAATGATGGTGTATGCTTAGCTTACAGTAAGGGCATCTTATGTACACATTGAAATAAAGAAGGCTCTATACACATTAGAACGAAAAAGCAGTATACCCCAAGGTGACATCAGTGGCTAAGGTGGTTACCCTTGGGACTGAGTGTTCCAGGGCTATAGGAACAAGATTAATTCAAGACTGCCTCCCCGGTTGACCCAGAGGGAAGATCCAGCCATGCATAGACAGAGAAATTTCTCAGGCCTGACAATAATGTTAACCCTTATCTATATGAATATGAATCACAATATCTTTCCTAGTCTGGTTTTTAAACACTAAATACCTTCTGGAGAGTTGCATTTAGTCAATAATATGCTAGACAGTGGCAGAAGGATGGTCTTTCAACTAGAGAAAGCAGATGTGTGTCAAAAGAGCCTGACATCTACCTCTAAATATATGTTTTTAGTATTTAAGTTTTCTGCTCTTGATATTTATTCAGAGTGGGGTATAATATTAAACTACTAAAGAAAATAATATGATACACTAGATTATATTTTTCTTAGGCAGTATATCAATGTCTTTTTCATCTTAATATTTCAAGTATTTAGCATAGTGCCCATCTCAGAATAAGCCTAATAATGAATAAATGAATGAGATTTACTTTACTTCTAATTTACCACTACTTTGCCACTTTTCTTTAAACATCCTTTGAGTAATATGGTCATACAAAATAATTAAGACTGGTTTTTAATGTTTGGAGACAAAGGGAATAAATATGTGTAGAACCGGCAACCAAATACAGTTCCAGTGATTTCACCGATGGGGATTCATGTCAACAAAGTAATGGCTCTGAGAACCCTGGTTCCTTGCACATTTCTTGGGGTCCATTCTTTGTACCTCTTCAGTTTATTAAAGGTGAGCTTCAAGATTTTCCTGAAAGTTAAACATGTGTCTGTGAAATCTCAAAGGAACACATGGAGGCTAAAAATGTAATTAGCACTGTATTTTAACAGAATTTGAGACTTTTCTGCCCTGAGATACCGTGGAATATGAGCTGCAGATGTGTTGACTCTGGCAAAAGACTCAAGGCTGAAACAACTCCTGTAAACGGAGAATGAAAGAGCCATTTCCACCCTCCAATCCTATGTTCCAGCTCTCACATTACTTCACAAATGGGTATTTCAGTTCACTACTGAGGTGTTTACAGAGTTGTCTTAAGTGATACAGATAAAAATGTCTGCATATTGTTTCCTAAAAGAGTAGTTACCTGAAAAAGGTTTGCAGTAAAAACAGCTGAAGAAACAAACTCATCAGGGTACAAACACATGTCACAATGTCACAAACATAGCAATCAGATTGTGCAGTTTTATTTTGATTCCTCACAATTAGCAACCATCTAATAGGACATGAAGAGTGACAATACACAAGAGCCATTGATATCCCTTGGGGGAATTGGATAGGTTAAAAGCTCAATGTTTTCTCTCTCTCTCTCACATACATACATACACACACACACACACACACACACAAGATTACATGGAATTTAAAAGTTGTCAAAAGTATCTTTCTCTTTATTTTTAAAGAGAATTTTAGCATATTAAACTGTGATATAATCATATGGTTTTAATCCTAATAACAATAGGATCTAATTGGTATGCTGGAGACATAATGTATTAGTTTAATTTATGACTTAATCTTTAAGGTAAGTGTTCAAATTCTAAACAAACAAACAAACTAAATCAGTAAGGACTAAGCAAAACTTAAGAACACCACTAATGAAAAGAAGGCAGGCAGTTTTTTTCTACTCAGCCCCATCTGAATTGTTGCCATGAAAGTAGGCAGGCAAGTGCCAGCGGATTTTTCCATATGGCAAGAGAGTCTAGAAATCAAAATTTTCACTTGAAATCTTCTAATTGTATAATTCCTGCCTTTTTTTTTTCTATCCATAAATGTTTCAGGCAAAACAAAATACATCTGCCAGCCATATTCAGCTACAGAGCTGCCAATTTAGGACCTGTGTTTAAGCCAGTTAGTTGGATCCATTTGTAATGTAGTGTACTTAGGTCTGTGTATGTATATAAATCTCCTGGGGCCATTGTGCAGCGAGAGAAATTTTTTGGCTGGACAAATACTTAAAGGATGCTTCCTAAACGCTGATGTTCTTTTAAATATTTATTATTTAATTTCACATAAAAGAAATGATGTTTAGTAGCAAATAGCTAATATATTTCACCTAAAAGTATTTATCACTACTATTATAATATGACTCTACATTAACATTTAAAATGTTAATGGAAATGGAGTTTCAGGTCCGGAATGGCATTGGGTTGGCCAAAAAGCCTGTTCAGTTTTTTCCATAAAAATAAGATACACTTTTCATTTTCATCAATAACTTTATTGATTAGGATATTTTTAGTATGTCAGCTATCCCCTGCTATTGGCTTCTAGTGGGTAGAGAACAGAGGTACTACTAAACATCTTCTAATGCATGAGACAGCACCACAGAAAAAATTATTTGGCCAGAATGTCAATAGTACCAAGAAAGTTTTCAAACCACTTTGACACCTTCGATCAGTTGTTCCAGTATTCCTCCTTCTCCCTTCTACACCCAGCATCCCCTACTCCCTCAGGCAATATCAATACTATTGTTCATGTCCATGGGTCAAGAGTATAAATTATTTGACTACTTATTTCCTGTACTTTACATCCCCATAGCTATTCTGTAACTTCCAATTTGTATTTCTTAATCCCCTCACTTCTTCACCCATTCCCCATACTCCCTCCTATCTGTCAACCTTTTCCTTCAGTAAGTCCCTTTAATGTTTCATATAATATTGATTCAGTGATGATGAATTTCTTCAGTTTTTTCTTGCTTGAGAAGCTCTTTGTCTGCCCTTTATGTCTAAATGAAAGATTTGCTGGGTAGTGCTATCTTAGCTGTATGTCCCTGCTTTTTATGACTTTGAATGTTTCTTGCCAATCCTTTCCAGCCTACAAAAAAAAATTTATTAATTTTTTTTTTTTTTTTGAGAAATCAGCTGACAGTATTATGGAACTCCCTTGGTAACTAACTGCTTTTCTGGTGCTGCTTTTAAGAGTCTCTCTTTATCATTAATCTTCAGCATTTTAATTCTGATGTGTCTTGGAGTGAACCTCTTTGTATCCATCTTGTTGAGAACCCTCTATGCTTCCTGGATTTGCATGTCTATTTCTTTATCAAAATAGGAAACATTTTTTCATTATTTAAAAAATGTATTTCCAATATCTTGCACTTTCTTATCTTCTCGTACCCCCTTTTCTACATTTCAATTGTATTTTTACCTTTCTTGAAATAATAACGCATAATATGCCAAAAATGTGGTATATTTTCTTCCATCTTCAGTATTAAAATGTTTGCACATAAATTCACCCATTTTGATTGTTTTAAATGCATGCTGATATGACAGCTGTCACAATGCAATGTAACAAAGTTCTTTTGAATGAAATTAAAGAACACTACTAGAGCCATTTTATGGAAAAATTCAAATGAAATTTTGGCCAACCCAATATTATCATGCTATAGCAGATTAAATGACAAATTTAATTATTTAGCAAGCAATAGAAACGTAAGTTGTAAATGCATGGGTTTTTTTAAAAAAAATTACTCAGATGTGGTGGGTCTTGGATTCCTTACTTCACCTTATCTCTATTTGAAAAATACTCAACATGAGTAAACAAACTATTGCCAGAACTTATTGTTAGGATGCAAAATGTGACCAAACCCATCCAAGTTATTCTTATATTTAAGTTCTCCTAGGTGTCTGTTTGAGTGTAACCACTGATTCTATTCCAAGTTACTCAACACTGGGATTCACTTATTTTTCTTGTTGCTGACATTGCAGCTGGTTTTGATACAGAAATGCTTAAACAAACTAGCTGAAGCTCTTTGCCATAATAAAGTGGCTTACATAAATTTTTTAAATGGAAAATAATAGGACACTCAAAAGAAAGCCACTGACATGTATTTCTTAAAGGTGTATTACTCAATTTCCCTCTGCCTATAATGGGTTCTTCCTTTTTCTTTTAGGCAAAGTCTTAGTGATATTTCAAGTTACTGATTGTGCCCAATGAAATCCTTTCATAACTTCTGGATAAAATAAGTCCCATGCAGGCAGGTAGGTATGTGTATATTTATGTATTATATATTTGTTTGGCTAAAAACTTAGTTTGTTTGTTTTTTTCCATAAAATTTCTCTAGTAGTGCTTAATTGTCTTTAACTTAATTTAAAACAATATTGTTAGATTCATTGTGACAGCTGTCATATCAAAGTGCATTAAAAATTCTTATCAAATTGGTGAATTTTTTTGTAGACTTTTTAATATTGAAGATGGAAGATACTTTATTATTCCAAGAAAGGTTAAAACACAACTGAAGAACACACAAAAAGATTTATGCAATATATGGGCAAGGTGCTATGACTGACTGAAAGTGTCAAAAGTGGTTTGTGAATTTTCATGCTGGAGAATTGTTGCTAGATGGTGCTCCATGATCAGGTAGAACATTGAAGTTAATAGTGATCAAATCAAGACATTAATTAATAACAATCAGTGTTCTACCACATGGGACATAGTTGATATACTCAAAATATTCAAGTCAATAAAGTTATTGGTGAACATGAAAAATAGGATTTTTATTTTATGAAAAAATTAAACAAACAATTGGGCCAGCCCAACATTTATGTGGTGTATTTTTTTACTAGTCTCCCACTAATTTCACTTGGGCTTGGAAAGGTTTCTATAAGATTCTGTTCATTTATAACAACATCTGGTGCATTGGCGTTATTACAGTATTGTTTTCCAATTGAATGAATGATCAAATTAATAACAACTACAATTTAAATCCTTAATTTTCAAACTTTTAAAATTAATTGATTCACTTTCCAATATATTTGAAAATATGGAGTCTAAAATAAATTATCAAATAAAATTTATGACATAGAAATGTACCTAATATATTGAGTATAATACAGAAATATAAGTACAATATAAGTGAGTGTGTGGGGCTGTATACACCTGTAAGTGAAATAAAGATGGTAAGCAATATAAGAGCAAATATATTTTTAAAAGATTTTATTTATTATTCTAAATGGGGAAGGAAGAGAGGGAAAGAGGCAGAGAGGGAGAGAAACATCAATGTGTGGTTGCCTTTCACCTGCCTCCAGCTAAGGACTTGGCTGGAGACCTGGTTATGTGCCCTAGCGGGGAATTGAACTAGTGACCTTTAAGGTTCACAGGCCGGCACCTTATCAACTGTGCTACCAGCCAGGGCCCAAATATGTTTTTTTTTTTTTTTTTTCCAAATATGTTTTTTAAAGAGCAAGTGTTACCACATTCAAATATATTTACTGAGGATCTTTAATGTGCCAGACACTTTAATATGCACTGGGAAATAGAGGAGAAAAGCACTAAAAATATTAAAAAATAATAATTACAATCAATAACAGTAAATACAGATTCATGGAATACATAGAATCTTTGTGTACAATAGTCACTAGCTAATGAGAAAGATATTGAGAATCATGAATGTAATTCTGTGATTACTTAGAGATTATGCATAATCTACATCCACCTGTTAAATCTAAGTCATTAATGCAGCACACAAGTCAATAGAAAAGTCCTTGCTATCTTCTAAGACCCACAGGATAAACAGAGAAAGCAGATGAAATGCAATTAACTACAGTTGTTTAGGAAAAAGGCTCCTGGTTTAAACTAGGATTAATGGGGAAATGGAGAGCTGACATTTTCTTATATCTAACATTATATTGACTGTCCTTTCATTTTAATCTGAGTTTTGAATTTCAGTCTCAGGCAATATTCCAATTATAATAATGATATCCCTAACAATAGATTATAAGTACTAAATCTCTAATATTAGGGCTCTTTCATAAAATAAAGTTTAAGGCAATAAGTTATTTTCAAGTAGAAAATCTTTGATCAAAGTAAAATATAAAACATCTCTTTTGGGGCTAATAGAAAAGTTATAAGAAATTCATTAAAGGCAATATATACATTTGAAAATTAAAATGAATCTCTTTGTTTTGTTGACATTTTTTCCACATCACATATTTTATATCAGGTACTGGGAATGCATTTTTACATTTTTAAAATTAGGATAAATTTTTAAAAATAGAATAAATGGAGTGACTAAAAATAACATAACCTGGAAAGAAATATCCTATGGAACATATGCAAGTTTGCATTGTGATGTTGTGTGTTCAATATATTATTGTTAATTTAATCTAAAATAATGAGAATTAACTTTCATATATTTGATGAGTAACATCAGTAATATTGTTAGTGAGCATCTTGTACTGCTTTGTTCCCTGTTCAATTGATAGTAACTGGATTTGTTCAACTTTCCACAGTTGAGAGGAAAGTTAATGCAATCATTCCTTTAGGTGTGTAATTTCATGCACTCATAAGACCCTGTGTTAGTACAGGAAATACAAAGGTTAACAAGAATGTTTTTCAGGATTTAATGGTTTAGAGGAAAAGGCAGGTACATGAAGTGAAAAAAATCAATGAAATACGTACGTGCTAAGATAAAATAATAACAGTGTGCTAGGGGAATAGACACCTAATCCAACATTGTTATTTAAGGAGGTCTTTCTGTTGGTGATGTAATCTTAACTAAGTTTTGAAGGTAGTATAAAGGTGAAGAAAAAAGAAAGGAGCATTAAGCTAAAAGGTATAGAAGGAGCAAATTTATGCATAAGCACCAAAAATAGAAACCTCACATTCAATTGTTTATTCAACCAGGACTAGCTGTACCACAACTGATCTAAGAAATTGAGAAAGATACAATCTGCTTTCACAGAATTTCATGGTGGGAAATTTTAAGAACAATGTCCAGGAATAATGCGAGATGAGCCTGGACAGAAGAAATTACAGTAGATGTGATAGACAGGAAATGAATTTGAAACATATTTAGAAGGCAAAATTCATAGACCTCTTGACTAATGGGGTCTGTGGGGCAAGAGACAATGACAAGTCTATAAAAGTCACAGGCTTCTGGTTTGGAAAATAAGGTGGATATTTTACTATTGAGATTTGGCATAAGAAAGATGAAGTCAGTTTTAGACACATTGGGGTTTTGGGATTTTGCTGTCCACCAGGACGATATGGACAGCAGGAAAAGGGATATACAATTAAGCTAGCAAGAGGAAAAATCATGGCTAAAATGAAAAAAAATTTGCACTACAGTTAACGGTCTCTCCACAATTTAAAACTATAGAGAGTATCCCTGAGCAAAAAGGGAGGTCATTGAAGAATGGAGAATAGTCAACTAATAATTAAAATTTCAAAAAACTATAGTTATACACATGATACAATCTAGATTGATAGAATACTTGAGTATTATTTCTAAGGGGAAACTAATACACAACTCTACAAGAAGGGAACAGAAATTATTCATTGGAAAAAATGGAAGTCCTCAATAATTTCTTCTTCATATTTATGCAAATTTGATGCTTTGTTTGATTAAATTTCAGGGTAATTATTCATACCCAATTAACAGGTACATATTTCAATAATCACATCCATAACTTTCTTTTAGAACTTAAAAATTACATTTCCCTTACTGTATCTCAAGAATCCATACTGTATTCATTTTTACCTATTTCTATCTCAGAACCCTGATGATACAGATAAAAATAATACAGTTCAGTATATTAATTTTTTTTTTAGGTTTGATAGTTTAGGGATATAAAGTTTTAGGTTAAGAACATTTTAGGATTGCCTTTAAAAAATAATATCTTCTATATTTCCATTCAATCTGCTAATTCTGAGTAGGCATTCTTCTCACTTTCAAAGAATGGGTATCCAATAGGATCCACATTTATTCATGATTTCTTTAAAAGGCATTCTGATCTGAGATGCTGAATGCATGTGGGGTTTTCCATGTGATGGATCTATCATCATGCACACACAAACACAATATTTGGGGTAAAATTTGGAATAAATATTTCTTAGGAATTTGCCCAATTTACAGTTCCAAATCTGTGAAGGTTCTTTATTTTTTTGGTCTGTGATGAACAGAGGGCCTGAGAAGAGTGGAAGAGGTAGAGTTTAAATAAATATTCAACATATGTATCCATGACTACTTGGTATAAATAATTATTGCTTAAAAGTTATATGATAACAAATTATTTCTTAAACTTTTCCTCTAAAAGAGCAAAGGTTAATTATGGAGACATTCTTTTTTATTTAAAAATATAATTTTAGCCCTGGCTGGTGTGGCTCAGTGGATTGAGTACCAGCAAACTAATGATAAGTTGCTGCTTCAATTCCTTGTCAGGGCACATGCTTGGGTGCAGGCCAGGTGCCCAGTTGGTGGTGTACGACAGGCAATCAAATGTTTCTCTGCCTCTCTCCCTCCCTTCCCCTCTCTCTGAAAATAAATTTAAACAATTTTTAAGTTACACATACTGAGAATCAAGATGGCGGAGGAGTAAGTGGAGCTACATCAATTTCCTCCCAAAACCAAACTGGAATTACAACTTAATTGGATAGAAATCATCCATGATAACCAACAGAACAGCAGCTGGAGAGATGTCTTATTACCTCGGACTGAACAGAAGAACCAATTCATCACAATGTGACTTGTAGGAAGTGTGGAGATGAGAGAGGCTGGCTGGGCTCCCACAGGCGGCAGCTGAAGGGACGAAGAAACATCTCAGCAGCCAGGGTTCCACCTGAGAAGGGTGGGATCTAAACCCCCCAACTGGGCTTCCTAGCCTACACCAACACAGCTGAGAGTAAAACAGCACCCGATTGTGAAAAGCAAAAAGTCACAGGATTTAGCTGGCCTGACAGAGAGAAAGGATTCTTAAAGGGACCATGCAAGAAAACACAGTAGCACCCACTTACCATGGGATTCAGCAGAGAAAGGGCAGAGTGGACTAGAGAAGCTTGGGGAAAGTTTCAGTCAGTGGCTTTAGGGGTAGAGTTGAAGGAGCAGCCCATGAGTCCAGTGCTGACCCATCCCCATATAGCTAGCAGACCACTCTTCAAAGGGCGGGAACCTGAGGGGAAGCCACAGCCCCACCCATAGGAATTAATCCGCCCCACCCAGCAGTGCCTAAACTTGACCTCAGATCACAGGTTGATTGGATTAACAACTGAACTCATCTGTCCCACCCACAGGTGCTTAAAACTGACCATTGATCACAGACTGATTGGATTAACAGTTAAAGCAGACAAACACAATGGATCTCTGGTAGTCTCCAACTGGCTGACTAGGCCCCGACTGGGACATGAGCTGACATCACCAAGCACAGATCCAGAAAGTAAAAAAAGTGCACCTCTACACCACAGAGGGTCACACCACTAAGACAGTAAATCAAAGCAGACCAAGCAAACAAGAGTCACCTACAATGGGGAGACAAAGAAATAAACCCTCAGGGAAAGGGAAGGAGGAATCCCCAGAAAGAGTGCAAAATGAAATAGAGACAAGCATACTATCAGACATTGAATTCAAAATAATGATGATAGCTCAATGAGCTCAGGGATCAAAGAAAACTCCAGAGGAACTATGAAGAATTCCAGGGAAGCTACAAGGAATTTACTGAGAACTACACCAGCTTTAATAAGGACATAGAAACCATCAGTAAGAGCCAGGAGGAAAGGAAAAATACAATTTCTGAATTGAAGAACACAGTAGAAAGAATCAAAAGCAGGCTAGAGAAAGCATAGGATTGGATCATTGAGCTGGACGTCAATGTAGAAAAAAATTACCAGGCTGTGCAACAAAATGAAAAAAAAAAAGACTGAAAAAGAATGAAGAGATTTTAAGAGAGCTGCAGGATAACATGAAAGCTAATAACAATTGTGTATCATAGGGATATCAGAAGGAGAAGAGTGGCAAGGGATAGAAAACCTGTTTGAAAAAGTAATGACAGAAAACTTCCCTAACTTGAGGAGGTAAAAAGTCATGCAAGCTCAGGAAGCAAAGAGGGTTTCAATGAAGAGGAACCCAAACAGGCCCACTCCAAGACACATCATAATGAAAATGGCCAATTTCAAAGGCAAGGAAAGAATACTAAAAGCAGCAAGAAAGAAACAGCTAATATAACATACAAGAGGGTTCCCATAAGGTTATCAGCTGGTTCCTGAAAAGAAACACAAACCAGAAGAGAATGGCAAAAAATATTTCAAGCAAAGAAAAACAAGGGCTTGCAATCAAGAATACTCTACCCAGCAAGGCTGTCATTCAAAATGGAAGGTAAAATAAAGAGTTTCCCAGACAAAAGAAGGCTAAAAGAATACATCACCAAACCAGCATTGAAAGAGATGCTAAAGGGTCTGCTTTAAGAAGATGAAGAAACAAAGAGACAGCCTTGAACACAGGTACAAAAGGAAAAATAGATAATGAATAAGTACCTATCAATAATAACCTTAAAGTTAAATGGATTAAATGTATTTTAATCAAGTGCATTAACCAATCAAAAGACATAGGGTAGTTGAATGCATAAGAACCAACTTTAACTTATGAATGCTTTAAATAGATCTTGTTTTAATAGATTTTACTAAACAAGTTATAATTTTGTATATTATATGCATCTGCATTACTGCAGGTTAAGTTTTCTTAGATTGGAATTATTTCACAATATGGGAAAATCACATTACTTACAATCACTCAGAAAAATTGAATGCAATTAAGGAAGAAGAAAAAAGTAAGAAAATGTGGATGTATATTACATAAAATACATGCTATCTTTCTTATTCACTGTCACAAAATATGTGCTTATTTGTGGATGTGTAATGTATAGATTTTGTTAGCAATTTATGTTTTAAGTAACAAACAGTTGGTTGCTGGTGTATTGTGAAATCAGTCAATCTTTAGGTTTGAAAAGATGATGAGATTGAAGACCAACTTGGATTTAAGTTGCAAACTAGAAAACTATATGATTCATGTACATAGGCAATATATATATATTCTCGTGTTAGCATGTAAATTACATGAGATTCCTTTCAAATAGATTGTGGAAATATACATTTCCAGTTATGAAGGCCCCCAAACTGGGGATGCTTGGGAAAAGGAATTAATGCTATAGTGAACTTTATTATTGAAGTGTGAACATACCTAATCTCTACCTCAACAGACTCTTAAATAGCTCTGTGGTTAGTTTAGGACCACATAGAAAGTCAATCACAAGTTCAAAAAATAGATAGAATACTATTCTACAAAATTATTTAAATCCCAGGGACTTTTATTTTTTACCCCAACTTAGTAGACATAATAAGTTCTACTCTGGGGACCAGCTGAGCACTGCAAGTGCCATTATTTCTGAAGGCTTCAACTTGTAAAACACAAGCACAGGAAAAACAGAGGGTATTGGCTATGCACAGCCTGCCTCCCTCCTCACCCCCCGCAAAAATCAATCTACTATTTAAGATGGAAAACTCCAAAAAGAATAAGTTGTAGTTCCAGTAGCTTAAAATAAAGTTGAGCTGCATTATTGGAGGGGTGCGCATCTGACTCAAAAAACAAATTCATTTTTTACTAGGGGTTGGGCACTATCTCTAGGACAATTTTCACTAAAGTGAGTTCTGCAATATACAATTTCTGTGATATATTTCACAAAAATAGCATTCCAGAGTAAAATAAGTATTAAAGAAGAAAAAAAACTACTTAAGTCCTGGCTGGTGGCTCAGTGGATAAGGTGCTGGCCTGCAAACCCAAAGGTTGCTGGTTCGATTCCCAGCCAGGTCACATAATGAGGTTGCAGGTCAGGTCTCTAGCCAGGAATGTAGCTGGAGGCAGGTGAAAGGTAAACCATACATTGATATCTCTCCCCGTCTCTGCCTCTCTCTCTTCCCCTCTCTCTAAAAATAATAAATAAAAATAATAAATAAAATCTTAAAAACAAAACAAAAACTGCTTAATATGTTACAATATATCTAAAATACTATCATTTAACATGTAATAACTATATAAGCTATTGGCATATTTTAAATTTTTTCCATTAACGCTTCAAAATCCAGTATATACTTTAAATATATGTAAAAATATGTATTGCATGTAAATGTATTTTTGCATGTGTTTGGTAATGTTGCAACTCTTATTATGTAAAAGAGTAATTCTTTAAACAAATAAATTAATGTAGGCATTTTGAAATAATAAAAAAAATGTTTTATTAATACTATATGAGAAGCTGACAGAAGACATTAATTAAATGGTGAATTATCTGGATGTGAAAGGAAAAAAAAATTCATTGGTGGTTACAGAATAAATAGGGGGATGTTAAGAAGAATAAAGGAAATGGAAAAGCAAAAGAACTTATATGCATGACACATGTACATGAACTAAGGGGGCATTGCCAGAGGAAATGGGGTACTGGTGTGGGGGGGACAAAGGGGGAAAATTGGGACAACTATAATAGCAAAATAAATAAAATATATTAATGAATGAATAAATAAATAAATGACATTTAAAAAGTTAAATATGCCTAAGTGTTAATATTTTATAAAAAATATAAATATATCTTTATAGTAAAATACTTTGTAGTATATATAATCTATTTCTCAATTTTGACAATTGCTGTAAAATAGTTACTCTTTGAGGTGAATTGAGAAAGTAACAATGATAACATTTTGAAAGTCTAATTTTGAGTTCGAATTGACATAAAATTTATATCAAGCTAAGTGTAAAATTAACAAAGGTTAGGAAACAGTTTAGCTAAACCTAAAATAATGTGTATTTTTTATTGAAGAGAGATGTATGTAAAGCAAATGTAATAATACTATTATTGATTAATCATCCAAGTTCATGAATCTTTACTTGCAATAGAAATAAGTGATAAAAAGTAAAATTTTAATTAAAGGAATACAACTTCTAATGTAATTATTCAAAATATTTAAAACAAGTAAGAAAATAAGGCTGAAATAAACCTCTTTATTCACATATTTTACCACACAAAATTCTTACGTTATTTTCAATTTTTATATATTTCCTTGCCTACTTATATTTATAAAGCTAGTTTCACTAGTTGTGATCATTTTAATTATATTAAGTAATATTGAATAACTGAACATACTAAAAATTATATTTTAACTTTCCCAGTGATTTATAAATCAACACATTATTCAAGAGCACTTTTATTCAAAAGTTTATGTATGGCTAATTGATTAAAGCTATTCAAAGGTCTTATTTTAACTATAAAATAACCAGCAAGGGGGAGAGGGGTTATTAAACCTCATACTCACTTGACTTAAAATCTATAGCCCCCATGGAAGACTTTAAAATTATGGAAAGCAAACTAACCTCTGCTGTGTTTTTCTTAACATATTGCCTGCACCTGTACATAATTTTAATTCCCCAAAGCATTACCAAATAGGCCAAAGGTTGTAGAGTTACCTCACAAAGAATAGTCCTGTAAACCCAGAACACTAATGTCTCATTTGAACCACACAGTCAATCAAAGCCTAAAAATGGCAATGCAAGGAATGGTATATGGCCCATCATGATCATGTCTTGCCTGGTACCTAAAGGCATGAAAGAAGTCTTGATCATGGGTCCATTCAGAGAAACTGTGCAATAAAATAAGAAGCAGGGCCAAGGAGGCATATCAAAGCCAAAGATTTCCCCCTAGCTCTGCAGACATTGTGGAATTTATCCTAAGGGAGAATATACAGGAAACCAGGTAATATTTTGCAAAGAACATTACAGCCTTCTGTCTCTAAATGACACATCTAAGGGCTAGACATTTCAGAAATCAGATAATATTAACTTAATATACTACATATTTGAGAGACATAGGTAAGTATGCTTAAATTTCATTATTCATAATAGTTTACACCTCCTAGGACATTAACCTTTAAAAACATAACTTTATAAAATAAAAAAAGCAATAAAAATCAATGTGAAGAAGAAGAGACAAAAAGAAATAAATACAACAATGGAAGGGGGACAATGCCAATTTCATTTGCATTATTTAGGGATGATTCTGGCAAGTGAATCATATACATTTGTAAGTTATCAATACTTAAGTGCCCCTAAAATATAAGCAAGAAAATCAAATATGAAAGAGTTGAGTGAAAATACTGCCAAAACTTAATATCCCTAACTTTCCAGTGACTCTTTCTTCTGAATTCCCAATTTCTCTATTCACATTTTGAACAATGTTTCATGGAGAAATTCATACTCAATTCCACTAAAACATGCTATTAAATGCCACAAAGAAGCAGAGGAAAATCAGATTCAACAGTAAAAAATAGTAACTTATTTATACTCATAGCTAAACCACTTTGGCTCCTAGGTACCCCAACCTCAATCACTCATCTGCATTTAAACTGTTATGCATTTGTTCTGGAGCTGTGGGGAAAATGAGGTGGAGGGATGAGAAATAGATTTTAAACTCTTGAGAGACATTTTATAATGTATAACATGATTGTATGAAAATACATATTATGAATAACATATACATATATAGTTGACCCTTGAACAGTGCAAGGATCGGAGGTGCTGACACTGTTGCAATAAAAAATCCACATATAACTCATGACTCTCCCAAAACTTAACTACTAATAGGTTAGAATTGACCAAAGCTTTACCTATAATATAAACAGTTGATTAACACCTATTTTGTATGTTACATGTAGTATTCTGTATTCTTACAAAATAAAAGTAAGCTAGAGGAAAGAAAACATTATATATTTTTTTAAATGGAAGAGAAGCCCTGGCTGGTGGCACAGTGAATAGGCACTGTCCTGCAAAGGTTGCTGGTTTGATTCCCAGCTAGGGCACATAACCAGGTTGCACAAGCCAGGTCTCCACCCAGGTCCAAAGCTGGAGGCAGGTGAAGGGCAACCATACATTGATGTTTCTCTCCCTCTATCCCCTCTCCTCTCTCTAAAAATAATAAATAAAATCTTTAAAAATAATTAAAAATAAAATAAATATTAAAAATGGAAGAGAAATGTATGTATTGTATGTGTTTATTGAAAACAATCTGCATGTAAGTGGACCTGTGTAGTTCACACTGATGTTGTTGAAGGATTGATTATATGTAAGGTTTATATATGTTTATGTATAGTATATGTAGATAGATCTAATGTATACAGTATAATCAGAATAATAGTATAATCAGAACAATAGTAACCCAACCCACAGCTAAACAGAAAATAATATGAGTTTGCTCTTCATTTTATAAACTCCAGATAAGCAGAAGATATCTTTATACAGTATGTTACTTTTCAAATCCACATAACTTTTAAAGATGGGTATAAATGGTCTTATACTCAGATATATAAAGTTCATCATGATGAACACAAGACCTAAGTTACGTTTCTAAACATTTCTCTATCATCTTTTACATTCAAGTAGTGACATCACTGTTCATATATGTCCTTTTGCATATGTCAATTTTGAAAAGGTTTCCAAAGCACAATGAGTCACCCCAGCCCATAAAAATTGAGGAATATGATATCATGAAGTGGTAATATTAAATTCTTCAGTTTATTGAAGAGGATACATAATAGACTAGTTCAACATCTGAATTAAATTATACACATAAAAATTTCTAGGTTTGGAAATATTTTGAACTGACGTCGTTTTGCTCTTCATTGCAGATGTATCCTCTGTCCTGAGGCTAAGCTGCTGATGTTCAACCTGATAGCATAACCAATTCTCTCTGCTTTCAGCATTGCCTGGGTAGCCACAATAGTTTGAGTCACAGATGGGACATAGAGTGAAGTCCCTAGTCATTCCCAGTCATATGGAAACTGTATAATTCTCCTTGACTTCTATCACTATATAGTCCCATGTAAATGAAAAAAAAAAAAAAAATGCTATTGAAAACCAAACTGAAAGAACACAACAGCCATTTTCATTTCCATTCACAAATATGCTTGAGTCTAGAGAAATGAGAAGCACAATGACTAGTTACCCCCATCTTCTATGGTTTCTCTTCTTTAAATGTTATGAACGGGGTAGGGGGGAGGGAGAGGTAGAGGCAAAGATGGGGAGCAGCTTAGACAAGAACCTAGTATAAAGGAACCATGGACATGGACAACAGGTGGGATTGACTTTGGGGGGAATGGGTGGGTGGGTGGGGGGACAGAGGGGAGCAAAAAGGGGATGGATGTAATACAACAACAATAAAATTATAAAAACAAACAAACAAACAAAAAAAAAACAAAAAAAAATAAATGTTATGAGAGTAATGCCACCGAAATGTCACATCAACAAATCTTACTCCAGTGTTTAAGATCCATAATCTTGTTTGTTCATTTGTTCATTTCTCTTCTTTATCTATTTCAGTCCACTCCCCCACCCCAACTTTTTATTTCTGCTTGCCTCACTTTATGTACATACTGGATTTCAAAAGAAAGGGAAAGTAAATTAAACATACTAATATTTGATTTCCATATAAATGTTTCTATTTGGTTAACTTGGGGTCTAATTCCCAGGATAATGACTTTTATATTTCTTTGCAGTTATTTTTGTGCCTGTTGTATATAGTCATGGTTTGGGTGTGTAACATGTTAAATAATATAACTCAAACAGTAACTTTCTTTAATATTCAGTTAACTCTATATGGCAAATTGAATTCATTTGTTTTTAAGATTTCTAGGTATTTTTCCATGGAAAGTCAAAAATCCTATCTTCCTCAATTTTCAAAATTTGCACCTGATAATAATAGAAAAAAAAAATCCTTTTTTTTGTGTGTGAAAGATTTAGAAGTCTTAAAAGTACATTTCCCCTGATACTTGTAATTTACCATTATTGCTCTACTTCTGAAACTAAGGAAATCCTTTTGAATGACCTCAGTTTTTATTCTTTTTGAATGATCCAGTTTGACAGGGTACTATAATTCCTAAAGGTAAGTTTAAAGACAATACATACTACTTTAAAGCATAAGTCACAGACTAAAGAAAAAAAATTGCAACTCAACATTTAGCATTATTACTTTAGGATATTTCAAGTTTATGTTTTCTTTTGCTGTGTGTTTGTTGCTGTGTGTTTGTGTTCACCTATTTGTGGACTTCAGTGTAGAGTTTGCTCAGTTGCAATTTTGGATGACAATCTGGAAATATTTGAAATCAGGAGGCCAGATGTGAAAATGCTGTGGAACAATCAATCTTTCCTTACTTTCAAAACCTCTGTTATTGGACCAGTTTCTTTTAGAATTCTACAGCTGCCCAGTAAAATGACCTTCACCCTCTGTTCAATATATATTACTATTATTAACATTGAGTATTTTATTTCTCCTCACCTGTTACTGTCCTTTTATATTTCCATATTTTCCCAATTTTTTACTTATTCTAGATAGCCCTTAAAGAGTGCAGAACTAAGCCCTGGCTGGTAGGACAGTGGACAAGGTGCTGGCCTGCAAACCCAAAGGTCATTGGTTTCAATTCCCCAGCCAGGGCACATAACCAGGTTGCAAGCCAGGTCTCCAGCCAGGTCTGTAGCTGGAGGCAGGTCAAAAGCAACCAATACATTGATGTTTCTCTCCCTCTCTGCTTCTTTCCCTTCCTTTCTCTCTGGAAATAATAAATAAAATCTTTTTAAAAAGTGCAGAACTAAAATAAATATAATGTTCTTCTCTTTTAGAGAGAACTATTTATACCAAAAGAAAGTGCTTTATTGATCTTTTTACCTTTTGGAAATGATAATAGATTAAAAAATATTTTATTTGTTATTTTTCAAGAGAAGGGAGAGAGGGCGGAAGAAAGGGAGATCAATATCAATGTATGGTTGCCTTTCCCCTGCCTCCAGCTACAGACCTGGCTGGAGACCTGGCTTGTAACCTGGTTACGTGCCCTGGCTGGAAATCAAACCAGTGACCATTGGGTTCACAGGCCAGCACCAATCCACTGAGCCACACCAGCCAGGGCTGATAATAGATTTTTGAAAAGGACATCCAATGCTGTCATAATTTAGTAACCAACAACATGTGCCTTTCTATGAAATGCAAATTAGGACCCCCTAACTCTCTAAGTGTTTTCTCCATATGTAAGAGATCATAAACATTTCATTAGAAAATAGTTGTAAAAAAATCTAGACTGTCTAATCTAAGTTCACATGAAATTATTTTTCTAGATAATCAAAGTCCCCTGCAATGTAAGTGCCTCTTATGGTAAAAGTGCAAAGATACATTAAAATTACCTACCTTATTAAAATAACAATAAAAATTAAAATGCCACACCCTTTGGTAATGACATCATTCATCTCAATTTCAAGAGTACATGCTGAAGCAGATGACTTAATTTTTCACATTTTGGTCTGAAATTTAACAAAGGCCATAATGATTAGCAGTAAACCAGCAAAATAGTGTACTACTAGGCAGAACATAGTGTACAACTGTTAGTCAGAACATGAACATGGTATGTGTGTGTTAGAGGGAGAGAGGAAAAGAGAGAGAGAGAGAAATATTTGAAATCAGATTGGCTTTGGGGTTTCTTCAGTGGAGGGCAACTTCAAACCAATGACCCATCACTGTTAATTTTCCTGCAGATGAAAATTTTTACCACTTTTACTTTCACTGTTTCATTTGACATTCAGGCCCAGTTGTAGCTCTTCCCACCCAGGGAGATAGAAGTGTGGTTTGATCTGAGTGCTATGCTGGAACTGTAGATAATGCTCAACAGCTGAGCTGCACAATTTATCTTTTATCTTTCTATAAATTTTATAAAGGGAAGAAATAACATGCAAGACATTATTGTTGTGACTGCAGGGAGAAATTTTCCAGACGCATAGTTTATAGTAAATTTACAATTACATCAGTTTGGACCTTTGTTTTACGGTGTGTTAACCAAATAACATATTTTGGTAGGGTGAAAATGCTTCCTATTACCAAAGAGCGCTGCAATAATGGGTGTGATTTTCTCATAGGCTAAGATTTCATTTTCCACATATGCCCATATGTGGGGACAGATGCTACTTAAATAGGTAAACAGCCTTTCTGACAGCACACAGTAAAAAAAGCACCAAAATATTTTGTTAAAATGCTACAGAATATTCAGTGATACCATTTTCTCTGGTGCTGCTCTGTTCCACTTACAGCTATTGTATTTGCCTCTTTTTACTGTTGTAAGGAAGAACCTTACAACAGTATAAAACCTGATTCCTAATATACTTAGGTATCTGTCTCCTATTAACGTCAGATCTGTCAATTTTAATAGTTTGCTTTCACTTAACCACCTAGTCTTCTCTCACTAAACAATTTCAGAGCCAAATGTACTTATTCAGTTTTGAAGTCCTTCCATATTGTCCTCTAGTCATTTCTCTGTATTGTGAATCCACTTATCTTGAGACTTTCCATATAATGTTATCTTCATCAGTAACTAAAACTTGCTGCTATTCAGAAAACACCCAATGCATAACCTTGTAAAAGAAAGAGTGCTTCATTTTCTACATTCCTTGGTCTTTGGGGCTGGGAGTTAGGGCCTATATTCCTTTTGTCCCAGCCTTCTACTCTAGGACTATAACTTCCTACCTTTATGCCAATACACTTTTCTCTTCTGAGGTACATCCAATTAAACCCCTTTCCCCCTATGCTGTCGCCTGATTCTCACCTGGTCATTCCATATAAACAAAAGGTATTGAGCTATTCTACTTTTTCACCATCATTTATCCTTAGGGATTTCAATATCCATGTGGAAAACCTAACCGTGCCCCTGGCCTGGGAATCCCCAAATATGAACCTAAAGTAAATTCAAACTTTTTCATCAGATATCAATCCATCTCCTCTAAATTCTATGACCTTAGTATATATGTTATTTCATATTGATTGCTAATTTCATCCAAAATGAAAACAGCTACTAATTGCTCAAAATTCCCATTCCATAGTTTCAAATTTTAATTAAATTGTAACACTATTTAGCAATCCTTTTTTTAAAAATCTTTTCTTTTTAAGATTTTATTATTTCTAGAGAAAGGAGAAGGGAGAGAGGCAGAGAGGGAGAGAGACATCAATGTATGATTGCCTTTCACCTGCCTTCAGCCACAGACCTGGCTGGAGACCTGGCTTGCAACCTGGTTATGTGCCCTGGCTGGGAATTGAACCAGCGACCTTTGGGTTCGGAGGCCGGCGCCTTATGTACCGAGGCACCAGTCAGGGCTTTATTTAGCAATCCTTTGAATTTTTCTCTTTCGCTTCTTTTTGAGTTTCCTGTGATAGAAACCTTTACCATGGTGTATCTTATAGGCACCTAGTCATAATACACTGTAGTTTCACAATAAAAGCCCAATTTTACCTCCCATTCTATGTCTCTAGTGTAATTTTCAAGCTCCTATATTATTTCTTAAATATGACAGATACTCTTCCCTTCTTTGCCCAGTAACCCCAAGCCCATTTTCTAAGATCCATCTTAAGTCATCCCTTTAACTAGGTCTTCTACAGCTCTCCCAAGGATTTGGTGTCTCCAACAGTGTTACAACACTTCTCAGATATGGGAATTTCTCTAATTTTATGTTTTCCACATCCTAACTTCAGAATCCCCTAGTGATGTGTAAGCCCTCAATGATAAGGACTATATTAATCACACTTATATCTTTGTTGCCTAGCATCATATCAGGCTTATTACGGGTTGCAATTATGTTATTTCCTCCTAAAAACATACGAATTTTGGTCACTTTTGGGCAGGTTAATATAAAGTTTCAGAAAAATTGCTATAGGTTAAAATCAATTAGACTCTTCAACTTATACATATTCCTTTGAGAGTTCACTGCAAATGACAGCAAGTTTCCAAGGGAAGCAAGACATCTGATCGCTTATGCGAAATATTTGGGGGAAGAGCAAGATACTGATCCACCCCGCAAAGCCGATTCTGTACAATTGAGAACAGCTGAGTCTGGGTTGTGATCTTTTAAACCAAAATTCAAAATTGTGATAAAAGGGTTGAGATAATTTTGGATCATAATTTCAGGTAAATCAGATGTTTGGAAATTTATGTATGCTCAGAGTAAAACCCCCTATACTGCTATGCACATGTATCTCAATTACTCATCTACATTTGAAAAAATTTTTATTGTTGTTGCATTACATCCATCCCCTTTTTGCTCCCCTCTGTCCCCCTCCCCACCCACCCATTCCCCCCAAAGTCAATCCTACCTGTTGTCATCTACATTTAAACTCCTACAATCTTGTTCGGGAGCTGCGGGGAAACAAGGGGCATGAGTTGAATTTTACACTCTTGAGGGACGTTTCCAAAAAGATACAAGCATTAACCCATTGGTATCACCTGATGCCCATCAATTGCTGCACTGAGGCTTCATGTTTGGATTTCAGTTGCCCAGTACTGGGATGCATAGAAGAAATTACAGAAATGTCCAGTTTAAAGAGATTTAGCTTATTTTAAAGGAATCTAAGGAGCCTAGTTTATTCCCAGGCCAAGTGTCCTCTTGGAGCCTAAGTTAAACGGAAAGAGATCATGGGTAATAATGGGCAGCAAGTCTCTTTTGAGAGAAGTTTTGGCTTCTAAAGGGAGCTCAGAAATTAATGGTAAGTACTAGGGAATCACTGACTTAGAATCAGCACCACATCTGCCATCGTCTTTTTGCTTGTCATCATCATGCACCACTTTCTGTAGCCACCCCAAAAGGTGTTCAAACTGTAAAATGCTACATATTCTACTTTGGTACATTTAACCTTATAAAAACCAGCTTTTAAAGCCATGTGTTTACAAAAAGAGAACTGAAAATGTTATTGTCCTTTAAGGCAAAATTGTTCTTAAGACACAAAAACCCCACAGTCTAATTCTCTTTTCTACTTTGGTTTTTAAAACTTCACTGTTGGTTTCTTTATTTTAAACAAAAGATGTGGTTGACAGTCAGATGAAACTCTTACATTTACTTCTTTCTCTGGAAAACTAAGCAGATAGCCTAATTATACATTTTTTAGGAACTGCATAAAGTATAAACATTAAAAATAAACTGTTGGAAATATTCACTTGAACTCAATTTCCTTTTAAGCAGCCTAGTTTATCCCAGTACGCTTCAATGGGTCATTTGTTATGTCAACCCACTATAGAGTACATCAAAGGAACTTGTCACTAATTGATTACATTTCTCTACCACCATGATTCACAGTGCTATAGGGACAATTACATAACTGTTTGACTTTTGCAAAACTGTGAGTTTAAGTAAACACAATTCTTTTTTTATTATGATCTCTAATGTGCATATGCACAGTAAGTATCATAGCATGTAACCAAATCTTGTTACATTGTCTATGTGACTTGTGACTCAAAAAAAAAAAAAGAAAAGAAAAGAAAAGAAAAGAAAAAAATCCCTCTTTTGTGGCAACTGGAGTTCTGGGGAACAGCTGCTGATCTCACACTGAAATTAAAAACATTTGAGTTGTTTTGATTTATGTTAGCTCCCATGGGAAGAAAGAAATGAAAAATGAATGCTTCATGTAAACAAAATACCATTTCTCCAAGCTGTATAAAGAAATAATTCTAAATATTCTGACACATTTCTTTTACTGAAATATGGTGAGTGCCCCATTATTATATTGTTAGAAGAGGGGATGACTAACACTATTCTAATAAGCCAAATGCTAGGATTCTTTTATTCAACAGTGTTCTGGAGGTACAACATCATCATCTCATTTTTGATACCCTAATCTATATAATATTGTATGATGTTGTAATGGGGCATGACCAGCAATGAAGATCAATAAATGATATACTCTTAAGAAAGCCTAAGAAAGTAAGTTTTTCTCTTCAATAGGAGTTCTCAAAAGAGGAAGTCCAATATCTCAGACTTTTGTATTTCACTGTATGTAAAATCATTTGTACAGGGATTAGTGAAATGGAGAAAGAGTATTCTCATACTAATAATTGTTTAAATTCACTAAAGTAGACTTTCTTGATGTGGAAATATATTTTTTAAATGTCAGTTTACTTTATATACATACCTCTTTGTGAGTGGAGTAGGTCCTTTTATGATTCAAATTCTCTTAGGATCTTGTGGAAACAGATCAAGAGCAACCTATAACCACACCAGCTGGTGTGATTGATTAGCAGCACACGAACAAAAACCCTTTGAGTTTGAAGGTGCATTCCCCTCCTCCCCCAACTACCTCATTCCATGCTTCTTATTTGATGTTTTTTTTTTTTTTTTTTTTCTCTCTTCTTTGTTTTTAATGGTCCCTGACCTTGGTGAGATTGTGAAGGATCAAGCACATTATAAATGATAATATGCCTCCCCTCAGGAAGTAGGGTTTAAGAGTCAGAATTTTTCAGTAGTCCAAGTTGTCTATTTCTCTACTTTATGGTCCCTTTGAAAAGACCGAACCATTCTTTTTAGCAAATAGTAATGAAATATTACAAGTGAATAGAATTTCTCTGTTTTATTTTGGGATATTCTGAAACAGAATACCAGCTTATCTGCAATTGTTTGTTTGTTTTAGTTGGCTTTAAAATTGCTAGTCAAAATATTGTTTTAGTTTCTTTTGATGGGTTGGAAGTGGGTAAAACAAGTTTTAAACAATTTAAAAAGAATAGATATTATAAGTTCAAGTTTTTTATAAAAGCAGATATTCAAAAGTAAATTTAACAAGCAGAAAGATAACATGATTTTAATTATACTACTGAAGTCACTCTATCTATTGAATAATCAATAAAGGATTTTATTAAAAATTTTCATTTTCAATTCTTGAAAAAAGGAAATTACAGGTTCAAACCTGTTGCTGCCAAAATATCTCAATGCTATAAAGATTTCCATCATAATCAGTACTATGTCAATCTAATAGTCATATTGGATATAAACAGTTTCTTTGAGCTCTTTAAGAAACTGGATCATTCCTTTCGGCACAATCACATCTTCCATGCCTGGGCATTTTGACTATATAGTATGTCTTTGGGGCAATGGAGCTGTATTCTTTTCATCACCAGATTTATACCATCAGGTATCCCAATGTTTAGATCATGTTAACAAAGATTAACCTTTATGTTCTCAATTTCTTTAGTTAAAATGGAATTCAGAGAAAAGAGCATGATATTGGAATTCAATAGGACATAGTTTAAATTGTCACTATAACATCAACTGCAGTCTCATGTTCTGTAAATTGCTTAATTCTCTTGGTTCCAAATTCCTTACCAGAAATGGGGGTTAACATATGGCTTACTGGGAGTTATGAAGGTATGCAAAGCATTTGACTGAATTTTGGGCACATGATGAAGGTATGGAATTATGATTTCTTACAGGTATAAATCCTACATAGGATAATATAGACTTTTCCAAAGGCACAAATTTAAAATTTACAATTGCTTGCTTGATATGATTTGAAAAGAAAGTAAGTAAAACTATGAAGTATTTTCCTGTATACATTCACTTTTGGAGGGAATATTATACTTGATGTAAAATAATGTTGTAATTGGGAGAAATGAAAATGAGGAAATACAGGGTTTTACAATGTATGTACAGCCCTTGCTGGTGACATAATGGATAAGGCGCCAACCTGCGAACCCAAAGGTTGCTGGTTTGATTCACAACCAGGGCACATAAGGTGCAAGTCAGGTCTCCAGCCAGATACCTAGTTAGAGGCAGATGAAAGGCAACCATACATTGATATTTCTCTCCCTCTCTGCCTCTTTCATCTTCCCCTCTCTTTAAAAGGAATTAAAAAAACAATAAATAAATATAATCTAAAAAAAATGTATGTACATGAATTCTTACCAATCCAATGAAATCCATCCAAAAGTTTAAGGAGAATTTAAAATTATAAATAAAAGTACTGAAGTGCATTTGAGCAAGGACTGAAAGTGATGATTTTAAACATCCACTACTGTAGTAAACATTTAAAAAACACTAAAAAAAATCAACACTGGAACTAAAAGGTCTACTAGGTTGTCATAAAAACATTTCAACTTTTAGCATCTTAATTATACAAAAAGGAAATAGGATAAAAGTAATATTTACAAGAATTAAATGATGATTTTCTCTTAAAACAGATAAACGATGGTCACAGGTTATATAGTATTGTGAAATGTGATTGAGTGTACAGATTTTCAATCTAGAAGTTGTCTGTGGTACATAGAGATGCATTCTACCAAAAGGCTTATGCTTATCCTTTACTTGAAGTAAATCTTTTATGATAGGGAACACCCTTTTCTGTAATAATTTAAAATTCTAGGCCTAAAGGTAAATATCTATTTGCGGTTTTTCAACTGTAGGACTTTAGTGCATGAATTGATATTTGCTCTCAGCATGTTTCATTACCTCACTTAAAACAATCATGCACATTCCAATGGATGGAAACATGCAATAAATTTTCCAAAACAACAATAAAAAATCAAAGCATTACTTCTATGGGTGGAAATTTATAATAAATGTTTCAAAACCACAATAAAAGAAGAATTTTCACCCCTCTTCCTTCGAAAACTGAGGACTGTTCTTTAATCACATTAAATAAAGGCATGTCAACCAAAAGAAAATAAGGAGCGGAAAATCTTGGGCTATGGGGCTGACACTGGAAACAAACATTTGGGGAAAAAAGATTTCTAAATAACTTCTTAAAACTAACATAATAAAATCCTTGTACATATAAGCATGTACATACTACAGAACAAGTACATAAAATGTTACCTCTTTGACTATATGAGTTCTACTTGCTCACCCACCAGCTACAACACTTATCTTTGTATAAACTACATTCCATAATACTTTAATCTGAAGATAAGTAAAATGGTTAATGAGAACAGATACAACACACAGGGTTTATTTTTGGGCAGACAAAATTCCAGGAACTGAGTGTTAGTCCAGGAACCCTATACACTGTACATATATACGAGTAATCTAATCAACCTCACCCCCCTCTACATACGCAACTCTGCTTCCTTCTGACCTCTGCTTCCTTTTGCTTCCACTTGCACACTGCTTGCCACCTGATATTGTTCATTGACTCAAAGTGATGAGACTTGAAAATGACATTCTCTCCAATTTATGCTCTGGTTTTGACCACAACCCTGAAAAAAGTCCGGATGCTTTAAAATATTGGACTATAATATTTATTTGTTTGGTTTATGCTGCTTTTTAGAGCTAGACATAAAGTAAGTGGAGCCTAAAGAAAATTTTCCAAGTGAAAGAGCTCCCTGATTCTCTCATTTGGTGCCCTATTAGTATTGTACACATTCTGTTGACTAAGTTGTGACCTGTTGCCCAAAAGAGCCCATTTGACTGCCCTTCTCCTTTAAATTCATGTTGTCTGAACTGACACAATAAAAAAATAATTGCTTATTTAAATATTAAAAAAATCTATTGTTTTAAAACTAGTAATACTGAAATAAGAGAAGCTAAAGACTTACCCTGTGTTCTTTTAGTTTACTTTTATCTATAACACCACAATCTTGTATAATAAAATTTAAAATAATTTATCACAAAGAAAATATACCATTCACACAACCTATGGCCACCTAAATTGGCATCCCATGAAGAAATAACAAGGTAACTTAGAAAATGAGTATGGGTAATCAAAAGTGGTATTGAATTTGATTTGCAATTCTCCTTTTATATTAATTATAATAGAGAAAAGTTAAATGCAATCAAGGGCATCCTTTCCTTCACCTCTAATTGTGGAGAATATAATCCCTTTCCAAGTGTGGGAAAAGCTGCCCAAGAAAGGGCATAGTTCAATTTAACTGAAATTCAAAATAGGGCAAGTAAGCAAAAATAAAGCTTGTGTCATATGTTCTAAAGAGAGCCATACAATGCCTCTAATGTAGGGGACAAACATTTCTTGATGGCCCTCAGTTTTCATTTTTTAAAGCCTCATTTGTCTTAAACAATAAAATGAAACTTTAGGTGTAAAAGCCAGCTGATAATATAAATTATTAAATAGCTTCAAGGGGTTATTAGTTAATTAAAACAAAAGCTGGAATCATTAATCCAAGTCTACTTTTTCTGTGATTGATTTTATTCCACCGTGAAATTGTTTTATCAAAAAAGGCTCAGTAATTGAATTAGTTTTAGAGAATATTTAATTTAGAATGGGTCAAAGATATACATGCACCACAGAAAATGGCAGGACTCCATGCAGCAATACTACTTCTCATTTAAAAAACACAGGGTAGGTCTATTGATATGTGACTGACACCATAACTGCACATAGGTAAAATGTATAATTTCATAGGTTTTGACATATGTACAAACCAACCATCAAGATAATGGAACATAACCATAACCACCTCCCATCCAAATGTTTCTTTGAGCCCTCTGTATTCTTTCTCCTCCCATCTTGTGTCCCTTCCCCATCCTCAGCAACCACCAATTTACTTTCTTTCACTAAACATTGGTTTCATTTCTTAGAATGTTATATAAATTAAATTATGAAGCATAAAAGCATTACTTTTCTTGTTTCTTATACTCAGCATAATATTTTTTTTTTTAAGATTCATCTATATCAAGAGATCATTCCTTTACCTTTCTGACTAGCACTGATTTTATTTATTTGGGTCCTTTCTCTTTTTTTTCTTGACTCATTAAAGGTTTACCAATTTTGTTTACTTTTTCAAAGAATCAGCTCTTGAATTCATTGATATTTTGTACCATTTTATTAGATGCTATTTCCTTTATTTCTGCTCTGATCTTTATTATTTCCTTCCTTTTATTTACTTTCAGTTTTGTTTGTTATTCTTTTTCAAGTTCCTTTAGGTGTGAAGTTAGATTGTTTATTTGAGTTTGTTCTTGTTTTTTGAGATAGGCTTGTAATGTTATGAATTTTCCTCTTGGCATTACTTTCCCAGTGTCCAACAGATTTTGGATTGTTGTGTCCTCATTTTCATTTGTTTCAAAGTATCTTTTGATCTTGTCCTTGATCTCATTGTTGACCCATTCATTGTTTAATAATATGTAACTTATATATCTTTGAGTGCTTTTCAGTATTCTTCTTGTGAATGATTTCTAGTTTCATAGCACTGTGGTCAGAGAAGATGCTTGATATGATTTCTATCTTCTTAAATTTATTGAGACTAGCTTTATATCCTAACATGTGGTCTCTCCTAGAAAACATTCCATGGGCACTTGAGGAGTACTTATATTCTATGGCTTTGTGGTGAAATGCTCTGAAGAGGAGAAATAACAACTGACATCAAAGAAATACAAACGATTGTAGGAAAGTATTATGAACAATTATATGCTAACAAACTGGATAACCTGAATGAAATGGATAAATTCCTAGAAACATACGATCTTCTAAAACTAAATGAGGAAGAATCAGAGAATCTGAATAGACAGGTTATGCCTAATGAAATTGAAGCAGTAATTAAAAAACTCTCAACAAACAAATACCTGGACCAGATGGTTTCACAGGTGAATTTTACAAATATTCCAAGAAGAATCAACATCTATCTTTTTCAAAATATTTCATAAAATAGGACTAAGAGGAGGAAAGGTTCCCAAACTAAATTTATGAGGCCAGCATTATCCTAATTCCAAGACCAGATAAAGACATTACAAAGAATGAAATTTATAGGCCAGTATCCCTGATGAACATTGATGTTAAAATTTTCAATAAAATGGTGACAAAAAAAATTTTCAATAAAATATTAGCAACCATAACATAGCAATGGATCAAAAAGATCATACACCATGATCAAGTGGGATTTATTTCGGGCACGCAAAGTTGGTACAACTTTTGCAAATCAATAAGTGTGACTCACCACATAAACAAAATGAAGGATAAAAACCACATAATCATATCAACATATGCAGAAAAAGCTTATGATAAAATCCAGCATCTACAGTATTTATGATCAAAATTCTCAGTACAGTGGGAATAGAGGAAACATACCTAAACATAACGAAGGCCATATATGACAAACCCACTGCCAGCATCACACTCAATGGGCAAAAACTACAAGTTTTTCCCTTAAGATTGGGAATAAAACAGGGATGTCTGCTTTCACCTCTTATTCAACATAGTACTATAGAGTGCACACAATCAATTGGCAATAACTTTGCATCTCCTTATTTCAGGAGCTTCTTATTAATTTTGATAAACTGTGTTTCTAAGGTTATGATTTAACATCATTGTTTCAGGTATAAAGTATTAAATTCTGAGAGCAACCATCATATCAAAGGAATACGATGTTAGAGGAACCATAATTTCTGGACTGTATGCAAGGTGAACTTTTAAGAAAACTATGGACTTCAATAGCATCCCTTTATTTACAGTTGACAACATGAAGAAGGCGTATGATGCTGATCCTGATGTTGCCACACCAACCAGGAAAATACATAAGGTATGCAAGGATCCCACAAATCCAGATATTGTAAACAGAATCCAGGAGGTCATCAAAGAAGATCCAGGAAGGTCAATGTGCTCCATAGCAAGAGAACTGCAGATGTTGGATGCAATGGTTTGCAAGATCATTTCTGAAGATATCAGATACAGATCATACGTTCTTAGAAGAGGCTGGTTTATGACACAGCAGACAAAGGAAGGGTGCTTTGAAAAAGTAAGGACACTGCTAACAAAATTGAAAAATCCAAAAGAAAAAAACCCAGGCCATGGCTGGCCTGTGAACCCAAATGTTGCTGATTTGATTCCCAGCTAGGGCACATAACCAGGTTGCAAACCAGATCTCCAGCCAGGTCCTTAGCTGGAGGCAGGTGAAAGGCAACCATATATTGATGCTTCTCTCCCTCTCTGCCTCTCTCCCCTTCCCTCTCTCTAAATATAATAAATAAAATCTTTTTTAAAAACCCTCTGATTTTCTTCTGAGATGAAAAAAAGTTTCAACAGGACCAAAATAGTCAACAGAAAAAACAACAGGTAGCTCTGTGAGAATCTTAATGAAGTCCCTATTGCCATGAAAATGAAATTCCCTGCTGCTGTGATGGTGTTAGGTGTTGTCAGCAATGAAGGAGATATCATGACCCTACATTTTTGTCCGCAAGGCTTGAAGGTAACTGCTGATGTTTACCCTGACATTTTGAGAAAGTAGATGTACTGTGGATGAAGCAAGTCAATGAAGCAAGTTGCAAATGGACATCATTTTATCTTCCAACCAGATGGTGCACCAGCACGTAACACCAAAAAGGTGCAAAAATGTCTCAGTGTCAATGTTCCTGAATTCTGGTCAAAGGAAATCTGGCTGCCTAGTTCACCAGATGTAAATCCTTTAGACTATTATATATGCAGCATTTGTGAGAGAGAAGTTAATAAACAACCTCATTCCAATAAAGAGGCTGTTAAAGCTAAGAATAAAAACATGATGATGTCCATGAATAAAGAAAAATGAATTAAATCATGCTCAAGATTCTGAAGTCAAATAGAGTCTGTTATTGCAGCAAATGGAGACTTTTTTGAACAATTAAAAAAAATAATGACTATGTTTATGTATTAACATATAAGAATAAATTTTATTTCAAAATGAAACACTTTTGTGGTATGTTGTTTATGTTACTAAAATTATACCAAATTATCATGTACACCCTGTAGCTGTCCTAGTCATAGCAATCAGAAAAGATGGAAAAATAAAAAGCATCAAAATTGGAAAGGAAGAAGTAAAAATGACTTTATTTGCAGATGACATGATGATGTATGTGGAGAACTCCAAACATTCCACCAAGAAACCACTAAGTCTGATAAGTTAATTCAGTAAAGTCACAGAATACAAATTAATAGCCTAATAGCCAGAAGCCAGTTGCATTTTTTAAAGAAGATTTTATCTATTATTTTCAGAGAGAGGAGAAGAAAGAGAGGCAAAGACAGAGAGAGAGACATCAATAAATGGTTGCCTTTCATCTGCCTCCAGCTAAAGACAAGGCTGGAGACTTGGTTTGCAACCTGGTTATGTGCCCTGGCTGGGAATCTAACCAGCAACCTTTAGGCTTACCGACTGGAGCCTTATCCACTGTGCCACTGGACAGGACCAATTATATTTTTATATGTCAATAACAAACTAACAGAAAGGGAAATTAAGAAAATAATCCCACTCATAATAGCTTCAAAAACAAAACACCTAGAAATAAATATCACCGAGGATGTAAAAAACCTGTATGTGGAAAATTATGACATTTAAGAAAGAAATTGAAGAAGATACAATAAGTAGAAGCACATGCTATCTTCACGGGTAGGAAGAATTAACATCATTAAAATGTCCATACTACTCAAAAGTAATCTATAGATTCAACACAATTTCTATGAAGTTACCAATGACATATTTCATAGAACTAGAACAAATATTCCCCAAACTTATGTGGAATCACAAAAGAACCCAAATAGCAACAACAATTTTGAGGAAAAAAGAAAAAAAGTTAGAGGAATCATACTCCCTGATATCAAACTATACTACAAGGCCATAATAATTAAATTATGGTTTTGACCTAAAAACAGACATATAGACCAATGGAACAGCATAGAGAGCCCAGAATTGACTTTTATAGTCAGTTAACACTCAACAGAGGAAGCAAGCACATACAATGGGCTAAAGATAATTTATTCAATAAATGGTGTTGGGGAAATTGGACAGATAGATGCAGAAAAATGAAACTAGACCACTTTCTTATGCCACACACAAGAATAAATTCAAAATGGATCAAAGACTTAAATGGCAGACCCAAAACCATAAAAACCCTAGAAGAAAACATAGGCAGCAAAATCTTAGATATTGCTTGTAGAAATTTTTATTGGATATATTTCTTGAGGTAAAGGAGAAAAGAAAAAAATAAACAAATGTGACATATCAAACTAGAATATTTTTGCACAGCAAAGGAAGTCATCAACAAAATAAAAAGACAACCCACAGAATGAGAGACCATATTTTCCAATACATCTGATAAGAGGTAAATTTCCAAAATGTATAAAATACTTACAAAACCTAACACCAAAAAAAATCAAACAACCCAATTAAAAAATGGGCAAAGGACCTGAATAGACAATTCTCCAAAGAGGACATACAGATAACCAATGACACTTGAAAAGATGCTCAACACCACTAATCATTAGAGAGATGCAAATTAAAACCACAATGAGATACCACCTTGTACCTGTCAGAATGGCTATCATCGATAAATCAACAAACTAGTGCTGGAGAGGATGTGGAGAAAGGGGAACTCTTGCACTGTTAGAGAGAATGCAGACTAGTGCAGCTACTGTGAAGATCAGTATGGCAATGGCTCAAAAAATTAAAAATATATCTTCCTTTTAAAATAGCAGTTCCAGTTCTGAGAATACAGCTGAAGGAACACAAAATACTAATTTGAAAGAACATAAGCACCTCTACGTTCATGGCAGCACTATTCGCAATAATCAGGATATGGAAGCAGCCCATGTATCTATCAATAGATTAGTGGATAAAAAGCTATCAGATATTTATACAATGAAATTCTACTTGGCTGTAAAAAAGAAGAAAATTTTACCATTTTCAACAGTATGGATGGACCTGAAGAACATGATGCTAAGTGAAACAAGCCAGTCAGAGAAAGGCAAATACCATATGATTTCATTCATATGTGGAATCTAATGAACAAACTGACCTAACAAGGAAAACAGAGGCAGACTCATACAGGTGAGCCAATGGCAGATGGTTGGGAGGAGAGGTGAGGGGGTGGAGGAATGAGCAATATGGAAAAAGGACTCATGGACATGGGCTACAGGGTGGTAATTGCTAGGGAGAGGTGGGTGTAATGGAACTAAATGTTAATGGAAAAAACACTAAAGATTCCATTGCATGGCTATACAATAGTTAATCCATTCTTTTTATTTTTTATTTAATTAATTTATTTTTAAATGTACCAACTCTGAAAAATTTAAAGATTTTATTTATTATTTTTCAGAGAGAAGGGAAGGGGGAGAGCAGAGAGTGAGAGAAACATCAATGTATGGTTGCCTTTCACCTGCCTCCAGCTACAGACATGGCTGGAGACCTGGCTTGCAACCTGGTTATGTGCCCTGGTTGGGAATCAAACCAGTGACCTTTGGGTTCCTAGGCTGTCGCCTTATCCACTGTGCCACCAACCATTCTTTTTAAATATTATATTTGTTCTTTTCAGAGAGAGGTTAGAGGAGGGAGAAAGAGAGGGAGAGAAACATCAGTTGGTTGCCTGCCATGCTTCCCCAACTGGGGACCTGGCGGGCAGCCTGGGCACGTGACCTGACACAGAATCAAACTGACAGACCTTTCGATTCACAGGCCAGCCAGCATTCAGTCCATTGAGCCACACAAGCCAGAACTTTTTATAAAACACTTTATCCATTCTTATGCTGATGTACATTTGAGTTGTTTCTATATTTGGATTATTATAGTTAAAGCTTCATTGATCATTCTTGTGTATGTCTTTATGTGGATGGGCATATGCTTTAAGCTTTTGGGGGTAAATACTTAGGAATAGAATATCTGGATCATATAGTGAGCAAATATTTCACTTTTTAAAAAATTGCCAAACATTTTAACTCTTTTCTAGAAAGTTATTACTATCCCTCCCACCCAGAAGTATAAAAACTGTTCCATTTCTTCCATATCATAGTCAATACCTGCTATGATCAATGATTTTTGTTTTAGCTATTTTCTTACGTGTGTGCCTACCTTAATTTTTTCTTAACATTTCAAAATCTCAATGGCAGTGTTCACTCATTAACTCGTACTTTGAGGCAGTTTGAAATACAATACTTCCTTTATATTTAAAAATTGGAAAAGAGAAAGTCTTGCATTAAAAAAAAATCAGCATTGTAAAAAAAAAAAATTAGCATTGTAGATAATGTTTCCAGGAGTATGACTCAATAAATAAAAATAATTTGAATTATTATTTTAAAATTCAGAGACTTGCAATCCATTTCATCTTTTTTTGGTATACATAATTCTGAAAGATAAAGGCTATTTTTATTGGAAGAAAATATTGCTGAGAAAGGTTCAACTTGCCCAAAATTTCAGTATAGAGATGGAAGAGTATAAACCAAACTGTCCAGTGATGATGACATGAGAATATCAGCATGAGAAAGAAGGGAAGTATGTCTATTGGCTTATAAAAAATCAACATAGTTTCTGTGTATGTTAAAAATTTTAAATGTAGATGTGGTGAAGTTTTAGAAAATGGAAAATCCCTAAGACAGCAGCTGAAAGAAAGTGTAAAATGGTAATCAATCTTGCAGAGTATTAATCTCCAAAAGGCTACTGAAACAGATATGCAGATGCTCAAAATTAGCAACAAGATATAAACTTGAAATAATGTTTCTCAGATGAATAAGCAGGCTGATATTTATTGTATAAATCTTTTTTAAACAGCAAAATACATAAAACTAATGCAGGATGTATTTATAATGCCTTCTTAGAATTCCTCTGCTCATCCAGCCTCTTTAAACTTATAATTTTTACATGAGCCTTTTATGAGAGTTGTAGAAATTCTACATGTTCTTGACAGGATGTGGTGTTGGGAGAAGATGAAGCTAGGTGGTCAATAAACAAAATAGATAAAACTGACTTTAAAATTCAGAACCTTATATTTCTATCTGGCAAACATCATGTTTTGAGCTCTTTTCTTTTCAAGATGTCAATATATAGTATTGTTTCTTTCCCAGGACAACTACAGGATTCAAAAACATATTTCATCTCTGCAATAGGGTAGTTTGATATTCTTGAAAGATGCTTCCAAAAGGAATGGAAAATTAGTTAAATAGTAAAGCAATTTTCATTTACTAGATACAATTAAGGGTAAAATAGAAACTTTATTGCAAGCATCATTTTCAATTACTTATAACACCCCATTAAAATGTAACAAGAGTGTGCCCACATTTGCCTGCACTGTTGGGGTAGCTAGCTCAATATTTATAATGAAAGATTATTCATGGTAAATTAGTCAAATGGTCCAGTCAATTGTTTTTTTTCCTCTGATATAGAAAATAAAAATGGCAAAGAAATTTTCAGAGCCAAAGAAAGAGAATCTCCATTCCTTCAGTTCTCTGCTATTCTGAAAAAAAAGGAGAGTGGGGTGAGGGAAACTCAGAATTTGAAGAAGGGCTTGCAAAAGTCATTCCCCAGCCTCCCCAAGACATTTCCTGCTGGAGAGATGGGAGCATCGATCAGCCAGCGTTATCTGAGCCAATCTGTTTACCTCAGATTGTAAATCACCTCAGTGTATCTGAGCCCTGGACCCCTCTGAGATGTCCAGCTCAACCTATAGACATTATCCATTTACAGGCTTTTCTTTTTTTTTTAAGTGAAATAAAAACCCTATGTATTTCAGGGACAAAAAGTGTTTACACAACCAAATGATTTCACATCTGGTGAAATTCAAGCTGCCATTCTGTAAAAACAACTCCAAAGTGTACTGCTCAGAAAACAGTGCAATACATTTTAAAATATTGCTGAAATATAAACTGAAAGAAATTGTGCATTCAGGATTTTAGTGGGTGGTTTCATTCCTTAACACTTTAATTTATTTCTCTGATAAACCTAAAATTATCAAAATAGTTTTTATTAGAGAATATCAGAATTATTATAAAAATCTATTAAATGTGTGGTTTTTATTAGAATTTTTAATAAATAGCTCACAAAAGATAGGAACCTCTTGAAAATATATCAGGCAGATAGCTAGAAAGGCACAAATAGTAGAATAAAATCTATTTGTTTAATTTTGGTTAATTACTTTAGGAAAATCTCTTGGTGAATTGATTCACTTTGAAAGTAATATTTATGTTGATATGAACAGCATCATAGTAACAAAGAAAACACAAAAACTATGTTAACATTATGTGTCCATCTATAATGGGAAAATTTAT
Source organism: Noctilio leporinus (assembly GCA_004026585.1). NCBI lineage: Eukaryota > Metazoa > Chordata > Mammalia > Chiroptera > Noctilionidae > Noctilio > Noctilio leporinus. The sequence goes on from PVIW01003766.1 coordinate 67,825, forward strand.
TTGAAAGCAATAGGGCTGATTTAAATTAACTTTCTTTTATCCTCTTAATAACAATGAGTGTCCTATTCATAGATAAAATATTTCTAGAATCTGTAGTTAATTTCACACCTATAAATTCCCACAAGCTGACTGCTACCTGGAGGAAACCATCTCTTATATTAGCTTGTAAGAGCAAAAAATGTTGTCTCAAACAGTACATTTTTTATTGTAAGTAGTTGTAACAATTTTTTCAAATGTATGCACTAATTAATTGGTCAAGTAGAAATTGCATAATTTTTGTTCAAATGTAAAAATGTAGTTGTAGGGAAAATAAGAATTCAGAGGATATCACCCTGGCTGGTGGCACAGTGGATAAGGCACTGGCCTGCGAACCCAAAGGTTGCAGGTTTGATTTTCCAGCCAGAGCACATAACCAGGTTGCAAACCAGGTCTCCAGTCAGGTCTGTGGTTGGAGGCAGGTGAAACACAACCATACATTGATGCTTCTCTCCCTCTCTGCCTCTCTCCCTTCCCCTCTTTCTAAAAATAATGAAATTTAAAAAAAAAAAAAAAAAAAGAATTCAGAGGATAAATAAAAGCCAATGAATGTAATCACTCCATACTTTTAAACACCTAGATTATGGACGGCAATTGAGATAAAAATGAAATCATTCAGCCCTTGGAAACCCGTGTATGTATTTGTGTGAAATAGTATAATTTTTGGTCTTTAAAGCTCAAATCTAATTTTCAGGATGAACCACCAAATGCAAACATTGACTTTATATTCCTTTCATGTATTCCTTCTTCATTTATTCATTTAAGTAAAAAATTCAACTGAGTTCCTACTATGTGCCAGTACTGTGTGATTAGTGTAGAAATGGTAGTGAGTAAAACAAGTTTCTTTGGTCATGGAAACAGACAGTGAGATGACACACTATTAGCCAATATCAGTATAATTAAAATAGTTTGCTCTGCCGATACTTTTGGGACAGACCGCGTATGTCCTATGGTGAAAAGAATGAAAGCAGGGTCAGGCACAGCTCTGGTTTGAGAGATCCTTTCTGATAAAAGACTTGAAAGGAGACCTGGAAGCAGCAAGAAAACAGGCGTATTTGTCCTTGAATCTGTATTTGCCATTTTGTATTGCTCTTCTGTAAGAATACATTGCAAGCTAACAAATTGATAACAAAATGGCATTTTATAGATAGTGGGTGTTATCTTGAAATTTTCACTGGAATTGCTATATAATAGATCTATTTCCAACCCTAACATATAATAATTGCAAAACATTCAAGTTTAGCTGTTAGTACTTCATTTAGAAAACAATAACTTTTAAATCTGAAGAGATATCTCGAGGAGATATTGATCAACATACAGGGAATACATCCACAGGAAGAGGGTGAATCAATGGTAAAACAACAAAAACAAAAGCAAAAAAAAAAAAAAAAAAAAAAATCCATAGTGTTACTAAGTAGTAACTAGATAGATTTTAAGAATCGCCTGAAGTTTTGTGAAGGAGCAAATTCAGATCCACTTAGGTTAATAATTTCTCTGTATATGTTGCAGGGAGGATATAGTGCACTTCATTGTTAAATAACTATAATAAATTTAAAATCTGAGTCATTATAAAAAACGTTAAATAATTTAGAAAGACAAGCACAATGAATATAGAGAAGTCCTAAAAATAATGAAGTTTGTGGTGACCTGCATTGGACAAAGATAATTTTAAAATCTTAGATTGTGAATATAAATACCTTTTCCACATTTCTTAGAAGATAATTAGGACATGCATACCTCTTCCATATTCTAGAAATCAGGAGCATGTAATAACATATACTGTGCCAAGAAAATTGCCCAAATATTTTTGTCTGTGTATAACACCCACGACATAATAGCAGCTATAAAATAAGAACAATCTCTAAATCTAAAACTTAGAAACAACTCTGAATCATATCCAAACAGATGTGAATTTAAATTGTGCTCCTTTGAAGCTTATTTAAACGTTGTACTACTTGTTTAATTTTTTTACGTAACGGTCTAATTGAGCATTCACAATCTAATAAGGTGCGCACCAGGACCCAAACAGACCTCTTCTTAGGCCCCGAAGGGTAAGGGTTTTGTATCATTTCCAGATTTTCAATTAGATCCCAATTACAACATGCCTCATTTAAAGCCAGAGGAATCCCGACCTTGTCAACACTACCGGACCATAACATGTCTGTCTTAATTAGATCTGATTAGTTCTGGGCCCAGCTCACATTGTGTACCCTGACTCGGTCAAAAGCTGCTCATCTGTTGGCAGCTGCTGGTACGGAAGAACCTTATTCATCATGTTGCAAGAGAGTATGTTCCTCCACCTTCCTCTCCTGGGATGGCTTTTGATATCCCAGAGTTCCATAGCAGGAGCCAAATAACACACCTCACTTATCACCGAAGTAGCTGAATCTGGAAAGGAAACCTCAGCTGCTCGGGGCTACTGCTGGAGGTGCTGGGAACTTGTAGAACTCTCTTAATCATTGCAGTGCTGTGTGGCTATTTTAAGTTGTAAGTTTCCCAGAGGTGGAAATACTCTCCCGCTCTTTAATAATTCTAATGTAATTTCTGAAAGCTATTTTAAAATATAACCCGTATGATCAATTTCATTGAAATGAAAACAACAGTATTAACAACCACCACACCTATAAAAAATCCACCAAAACAATAACAAAAACCTCTGACCAAAGGATTTTTTTATGGTGATCTCTATTAGGGTTTTTTCCTCTTTGATATTTTTTATTTGTTTCCAAACGCCATAAGAAGAAAATGTCTATATTGATTGTTTTTAATTTGATACAGCAAGCTTGTTTCACAATTAATGACTCACAAGCCATCAGTACATTCTCATTTTTCTGCTTTGAATCTGGACAGCATTTTGATAATGGTTGAATTAATGCTGGGCATTGACATCTTTATTTATAGTTAGTGGGACTTTTCATTTAGTTGTAAGCAATAGTTGATGTATATCCAATTTACTGGTCTTCATTAATAATAACAGTAACACACATTGCAGACTTGATGTTAGATTCAGTTTGTGTTTTTTTCTTAATATATGTGTGTATTATATATTCACTTAATTCACATAGCAATTCTATGGTACAGTATTTAACAGTATGAAGCATATAACATAATTCTAATGTTAAAATAAGGAAATACACAAATACATAGAATGCAGGATTAAACAAATTACCCGAACACCCAGTTATGGGATCATAGGGTAGGATTTGAGTCTATTTCTACCATAATAGGTCTTATATAAGATTTGTTTACCTTGGAACTTTTATTTATAGGGATAGAAAAATGAGTTTTTCTCATTTATGTCAGGATTAACTTGTTAAATAGAAAGTGTAACTACATCTTTGGCTTCATTTTCTACCCCACCACCATCTTGTTCTTTAAGCCACAGTTTTCTTTAGATTTCTCACACATGTTGAGTTCACATCAGCCTAAGAGCTGTTGCCTTAGCTACTGCCTCTGTGTGGAGAGATCTTATCTTCAACATTTATAGGGCACCTTTCTCTGTCACATCTTTTCACTGAACTCAGTTTAAATTTCACTTTTTCAGGCCAGCTTTCTCTCACCTCCTTGTCCAAAATAGCATCTGCCCAGTCATTAATTCCTCACATCATCCTATTTTTTTCTTTATTACAGCTAATGCTATCTTTGATTATCCTATTTACTCCTTCTATGGAGTCTGATAAGATCTGTGAAAGCAGTGTTATTCATCTTGCTCATGGTTTTATTGCCTCAATTTAGAAAAGTGTTTTGGTAGGCGCAACAAATACTTGGTATATATGGAATCAGATGAACCATTAAAAGAAGCTGATATATTTTTCTAGAGGAAATACGAAGAACTCTAGCCAAATAGTCATTTATCCTCATCAAAAACAGCTAGACTCCATAGTCATTAAGTTTGGATTCACTGAAGTCCAGCATCGTCACAATGAAAAGTAGGGACCAGATGTCTAATTCTGCTCTTACTTTTGAGATCTATTTCCCCAACTCACAACCAAAAATAGATATATGGTTCCCAGTTTCACTTCTTTGAGCCTGCCTTTTTTCGATTCCTACCTCCCGAGTTCTCCTCCACCTCTACCAACCCCCTTTAGCAGGATTTTATGCACCAGTCCTGAACATAAACACCAGATTAGCATAGAAAATTTATACTATCATTTTGATGATGACTGCCAGTTAGACTGTCTGAATTTCATATTCTTTACTCATCTTCCCTACCCATTATTTAAATATTGCTGCACTCCAGGACTTCCTGGTTGACCCACTGTCCTCCTTTATATATACTATATCAATAGATACTCTTCTACCAAGCATGAAAAATTTTAAACTATTCAGGAATGTCTTCAAATTCCTATATTCACTCCTGACCCACCAGCTTAGCTTCTGGTCCATTTATGCAAACCTCTACTCATTTTCACATAGAGAAATCAAATTTCAAACATAATTTTATCTCTCTGGCCCTTTTACAACACTTCTCCACAACTCTGGACCCCATTCAAGGTTAATTTAGAATACGTAGCATATCCTGTATACTCTATAATTCAAAATGTTTCTCAACTCCAGCCACTTTTCACTATTTCCATTCACACAACTAAGGTTCAAACTGTCATTATTGTCCACTTGGACTAACATGCTATCCTTCTAATACTATACTTTTAAGTCAATGGTGACCTCCAGAATGAGGTCTTCCCTGATCTCCATAGTTAGATGTAGATCTCACATCATGAACCAGTTTAAATTTACTTTCATATTTTGTGTATTTTACGAAACAATGTCTACCAAGGATTGCATGTTTTAGTTATTAGTACATTTGATTATTGTCTCTATTCCCAATGGTTTATTGATTCCTTGAGATCAATCCCAGTGCCAAGAGTCACTACTGACAGACAATAATGCTCAGGTATTATTTGATGAGTAAATATAGAAATATATTCAAAATTATATGAAGAGGACTCCCCCAAAACAAAAGTATCTCCTGGAGGGCCGGCTCCTTCTAGTACAGGCTTTCCCTTCTAGGTGAGTGTTTTAGGCATCCTTCTGTATCAGGGGACCAGCTGGCATTGTGAGAAGCTACATTTGGCTTTAGTGAATTTTTTTGGAAGACTCTTTCACCATGTTTAACCATTTCATGATAGGTGATTTAGGAGTGCACCTGCCTACACTGCTTCTGAGTGTTCGACAGTTTCTGACCAAAAACAATATGACCCCACCCATACCCAACCCTCCCTGTTCACCCCATTTTGACCTCAGTGACTTTTGTTTTCCCAGGTGAAAAAAGTCCTAAAGGGAAATGCTTTACTGATGTAAAAGAGGTGAAACAAAAAAATGGCAAAAACACTAAAAGGAATCCAAATCGATGAGTTCAAAAACTTTTTGAGCAGCATAAAAAAGTCCTAATAGGCATATTGCATCAAATGGGGAGTAGTTTGAAGTCAATTGAAGTTTAAACATGTAATAATAAATATACAATCTTTTAGAAATAAATTTCATTTGTGTGTGTGTGTGTGTGTGAGAGAGAGAGAGAGAGAGAGAGAGAGAGAGAGAGAGAGAGAGGGAGAGAGAGAGAGAGACCCCTTGTAATTGTTCTTCAAAGCTATGATACTATACTCAGACCAAGGTCTTCATGGAAATAGACCTATTCTGATGAAATTTAGGATAAAGCAGCAATCAACCCCTTAGGCATCTTCAGGTCTCTCTGAACTTGGAATAAGATTGAGATAGGGACAGTTCAACCTGCTTCCATCTTCACCACACATATATTTATAAAAGTATATCCATTTATTCCTCTGCTCATAATTAATACAATTTTGTAATTCTGCTAACCGAAATTAAGAAAAATGAATCACATAGAATTCTCACGATCATGTTAAAATCTTTTATATGTCATAATCTCTATTTAATTTCAGCAGATTAGATATTAAAACACATACATATGAGGTGTATCCCAAAAGGATAGGCCATGCAAGCTGTTTTAATTATATTGGCATTGTCTTGATACTTTCAGGACAGACATTGTATACATACAAACATACATACTGGAGAAGAAAAAAATCATTCAACAATACCAATTTTGTCATTTGTATCTTAAAAAATGAACTAATTATATTTATGCTCTAGCATATACAACTTGGGTATACTCCAAGTGTAGATGTGGAAAAAAGTTATAAAATTAGTAATATTGCATGGATTTTAAAAAAACATTACCAAGATAGACTTTAATATTGTTTATGCTTCTTCACGAGGTAATTTGTCAGAGGGGCAGATTCAAAAACTGCTTCACAAACTTACCCCTAGAGTGTGCCACCTCCCATGCAATGAAAGCCAATAGATTATCTGTAATTATCAGATTTATTATATTAAAGCCAAGAAAATTATATTCTTACTTTCAGTGATTTTGGGAGCTTTCCTAACTTTATAAACCACTTTTATGTAGTTCATATAGAAAAGAACGCCAGAGTCTAGTAATTCATAATGTTGGATCTCCTCATAAATAGAATGAATTCATATTGCATAACTTTCAGAGTTTATGATTTATGTGCAGAGATAGAATCATATGGTGATTATGAAGATGAAACAATCCTCCTTTTAGCCCATTAGGCAAAATTGTGATAACCCAATTTATACACAGGTGGGAAATGGGTCCCTGAAGAAACTCATTTCACCTGTTGCTAACTTACTAACTAGTTAATGAAAACTAGGTAAATAAAAAATATTCTTTAAAAATGCTTTTATGATATATCATCTGCATTTATTCATTTATGTGTCATATAGCAGCTATTTAAGATTACTTTAGAAATTTAGCTACTTGAGGATGAGAAATGAAGGTAAATGATAAAAGACTTGAGGCTACAGGATGGTGTTAAAGTCACAGGCATTATTTGTAAAGATCTTATTCCTTTTAGTGGTCCTTACTTAAAATTAGATTAAGATGCAGCCCAAACTTTGGGTGTTAGGCTGATGCATTCGAAAATTAGAAGTTTTTTTGTTTCATATACATTTTAAGAATCTGGATTTTCCTTATGTAACTCTTGCTTCAGTCCAAGTCTTGTACTCTCCCATAAAAGCTTAAAATTGGAGCCATATTATTTATACTGGAAAATTTCTCCCTCAGATTTACAGTTTCTATTTCATTTTCAAGATGGTTGATGCATTTCCAATTTAGAAACCTGACAGAAACTTTTGCAAATTTTGCTCATTTGTCCTGTAATAAGGACTCATTATGCAACATGAGTGGGGCAGTCAGACCCTTTTCTGTGCCCCACACCCTTCTAGATGCTGTTAGCAGAGCAGCAAAGAACACATCCAAAATCCCTGACTTCAGAAAGAGGATGTTTTTGTGTATGCAACAGTTATACCCAAGACAAAGAAGAAAATGTATGGTATGTTAGATGGTAATAACTGTGAAGGTGAAAATAAAAGTAAATAGGGCAAAAGAATAGGAAATAACAAAGTTGTGAATGTGACTTTAGAGATTATGGCTAAGGATGTTATTACTGAGAAGATGCCTAACTAAAGATGAGAACAGGGAAAAAATCGGTGACAGGTCATGTAGGCCCTTATGGGTCACTGGTAAGGACTTTGAGAGTATCCTTTAGGAATGACAGAATGAATGCTAGTTGGTGGTTTTGAGCAGAATAATGATGTGAAATGGCATACATTTAAAAAAGATTTTTCAGACTTCTCTGTTGAGAATATACTGAAAAACTAAGCCTGGAATCAGGAGAATATTTTGTTGGCTGATACAATAAATCAGGTAAGAGATTATGGTGGTAGCAATTAGGATGATAGCAGTGGCAGTGGTAAAAATGTTCAAATGTGGATATATTTTGAAGGTTGAGGGGTGGGATTTTTTTTTCTGATGGATAGGATGTGTAGGATAAGGGAAAGGGAATGTCACCCCATGTTTCTTTGGTCACATGTCCTTGTTTGAAATGTCTAATTCTTTTCTCTTGGCATAATTTTCCAAGCTCTTAGGTACTATATTAGTTAGGGTTCTCCAGAGAAACAGAACCAATAAAATCTACCATCTATCAACCTCTCTCTCTCTCTTTCTCTCTCTCTCTCTCTCTCTCTCTCTCTCTCAATCATCTATCTATTGATCATTGTCTATCTTAATCTATCTAGATATAGGCTCTTTCTATGTGTGTGTGTGTGTGTGTGTGTGTATGAGAGAGAGAGGTCTGCCCTGCAAGTATCCTGCCATGTCAATGTAATTAAAACCTTATATGGCTCAAAGATTTTGAGACAGACTTCATATACATATATGTATATATATTCTGTAGTTGATGTCCCAGTCTGAGTGTGGGCTGACTCACTACTGTAGAATCAAGATCAGCAGATGTCCAAATGGAATGCTGTTCCCAGGAGAATTTTCTATTACTCACAGGAGGGTCAACCTTTTATTCAATTCAGGCCTTCAACCAACTGGATAAGGTCTGTTTGCATTGGAAAGTACTAATTTACTTCACTTATTGTACCAATTCAAATGTTAATTTCACCCAGAATACATCACAATGTTATACACAAAATAATGTTTGATCAAATATCCACAAAAAATTAATACATACAATTTATAATCATAAATACTATCCTATCTCCTGATTATATATTGTCCTCCCAGATCACACAGTATAAATTGGCAACTTTTTCTTTAAATCCACATAGCATACAATATCTACGTCACTTGGAAATATACCCACCCTTTACTTTACTCAGGGGGAGGTAGCTTTCAGCCAAGATTTTCAGGTCCCACAGAAGAATTGAGCATTAAAACTAATGTCATGGGTCCAGACTGTTTTCATGTAAAGCCCTTTTCTGGCAATTTTCTCATTCTCATAGGCCCTAGGGTGTGCATTCGTTATTTCAGAAGCAAAACACGCTTTTATGCAGACACACACACCTGCACACACAAGCACAGGGAAATTGGCCAACAGAATACTTCTATATCTTCCCTCAGTAATCTTGTGAACATGTTTTAACTTCCATAAACTCTTACGCAAAATGTGGATAATAGTAGTTATTAACTTAGTCTCATTATGAGTATTAAAATAAATAACAAAGTTAAAGGGATTAAAATAGTGTCTGACATATTCTTAGCCCTAAATAAATGGTATTAATTTTATTTTTTATGATACATTTTCTTTTTTTTAATCTTCACTCAAGGATTAAAAAAATCTGTTGATTTTACAGGTGAGGGGAGAGAGAAATACTGATGTGAGAGAGAAACATTGATTGGTTGCCTCCCATACATGCCCTGACTGGGGAAAGTTGAATCTTTGACCTAGGAATGAGCCCTGACTGGAAATTGAACCCACGGTCTGTTTTGGTGTATGGGAGATGCTTCAGCCAACTGAGCCACCTGGCCAGTGCTCATATACATTTTTATGTTCATTTTTTCTAAAACATAACTCATAGTGGACAAATGTTGATTGGTGATGCTACAGTCAAAGCTCAGGAGAATAATAATCTATGATTTATATATTTATAAATATATATGTAAAATCATTACCATTCTCAAAGCTTTCTTATTGTACCAACTTTTAAATGCCTTCCTCTCTCTTTTTCTCCTTCCCTCCTTCATCTCTCTCACTCATTTCCTTACTTATTTTTGTTTCATGCTTTTTTATAAAGATTTTATTTATTTATTTTTAACAATTTTATTCACTCTTTTTAGAAAGAGGGGAAGGGAGAGAGGCAGAGAGGAAGGGAGACATGAATATATGGTTGCCCTTCACTTGCCTCCAGCTACAGACCTGGCTGGAGACCTGGCTTGCCACCTCGTTATGTGCCCTGGCTGGGAATTGAACCATCAATCTTTGGGTTTGCAGGCTGGTGCCTTATCCACCCTGCCACCAGCCAGGGCTTGTTTCATGCTTTAAGTTAGGGTAAATAAAATATCTTTTGGTATTCCTTCTCTTACAACAATATCTCCACTTATTATGAATTTACATAAATATCTTCTGAATTCCTTGAAAAGGAAAAATAATGAGATTACAGTTTAGTTATGTTTCCCTTGATAATTTAAACAGTAAAATGGAAAGATGGAATTTAACTTGGAAGTTCTGAGAGTTTTATGTGCTCTAGTATGGAAAGGAAAGTTTTAGTTACTATATTCATAAAATGTCTAAGTGAGCTAAATAGTAAAAAGAAGGACCAATTGTGTGAGAAAAATCAGTCTAAGAAAAATATAACATAGAAATAAAATAAAATAAGTGAAAGAAAATGAGTTTCATAGAGACCATTTAATTAATCCCTATTAGTATATGCTCCTCTATGCAATATTTGCTATTTTCCTATAGTTAGACACAACAAAAGTTTATGTTAGAAGAATGTTAGCTATTATTTTTCTTTTCTAGGCATTGTGAAAAAGAGAGAATATGGGTGAAATTTATAATTCTTTAATGAAACTAATTACCTAGAGAATGTATAGCCATATAAAATTTTACTATATAATATGATGTTATAAAATATCACATTATACTATAAAAATTTTATAATAAAAATTTAAAACTTGAAGTTTCTCTTCTTAGATACATTCAAATTTGGAAATAAGTTCTCCTTATAGTGTACTTGTATATATGTACACATACACACACACACACACACATATATATATATATATACACACACATATATATTTACACAGATATATATTCTCTTAACATATCATATACTATAAATGTGATATATATATGCACACATTAATATGCATACACATATGTGTGCATATGTAGGCATGTGATTCAGACAATCATACTCAGTTTTTCTAAAAGCTATGGTAAGTTCAATCAGGTCAATTTTTTTTTTGTAAGTCGACTTCTGGCTGGTGTAGCTCAGCTGGTGGGAGCATTGGCCTATAAATCAAATGACTATGAGTTTGATCCTAGGGCACATACCTAGGTTTTGGGTGTGGTGCCAACTGGAGGCAACCTATCAATGTTTCTCTCTCACATCAATGTTTCTCTCTTTAACTACTGGTTATCAAGCTGTAAAGTTATAGTTCTGTAATTACTACATGTAGAGAAAAATAAGGGAAAAAACATAGTAAAATATAGGCTCGAGAGTGATCAAAAGATAAGCTATGGTTTCAAACTTTAGTAGACCTAGTGGTAGCAAAGAAGAGAAAGTGGAAGATAGAAAAATTGGTGGGAGAGGAGTAGACAGGCCTTGAGGAGAAGATTTTACTTCTTATTAAACTAAGTGTAAAATTTGTCCTGATCTTTCCAGTTACCTGCAAAATGATTAAATATGCATTTCTTGTCCCTGCTTAATGAAGTTTGAATGGGGTCTCTGCCATTAATAAGTTAAATTACTCTAAAATTTTATCCAGTTAATTCTTTAATAAGCTGAAATATCTAAAGAAATTACAAATCCCCAAATAAGTAGCCAACTTCTGATATAAGAAGTATGCATATTTATGAATGAGAGTTCTATTTTAAAATAGAACTCTCATTCATAAATATGCATACATATGAGGTCTATCCTGAAGGTATCCAGCCATGTAATTTGAAAAATAAGGACAGCCCTGGCTGGTAGCACAGTGGGTAAGGTGCCGGCCTGCGAACCCAAAGGTCGCAGGTTCGATTCCCCAGCCAGGGCACATAACAAGGTGCAAACCAGGTCTCCAGGCAGGTCTGTGGCTGGAGGCAGTTGAAAAGCAACCATACATTGATGTCTCTCTCCCTCTCTGCCTCTTTCCCTTCCCCTCTTTCTAAAAATAATGAAATAAAATCTTTAAGAAAAAAGAAAAATAAGGACATTTATTGAACAAGATAGAAAATGCAAGAAACATTGTCCATAGGACAATGAGGCCTAAGTCCCATTCAAAGTAGGTACCTTGGGACCTCGTACAGTTTTGCCAATAGCTATTAGCTGCCCTGTTGTATTTTCCTGAATCTCATCTGTGGTCTTAAATTTCTTCCCTTTCAAAGGTAATTGCAGTATTGGCAGTAGCCAGAAGTTGCAGGGTGCCAAATCTGGGTGGTATTGGGGTTGAGTCACCTGGGTGATTTGGTGTTTCACAAAAAACTGCATGAGTTGTGATGCATGAGCTGGTGTGTTGTGATGAAGCTGCCCATCGCCAGTTGCCCACAGCTGCAGTCTTCTGAATCATCCATATAGTTTCTATGGAGGAATGTTCAAGCTTAACACAAAATCTGATGCAGATTTGTTGCTCTAGTCGCTCAGTCATTTAGAATGCAATGGCCACACAGTACATATGCTCATTCAATGGCATCTGCCACCCTGACTGACTAGTACAGTGAAGCCATCATTGTTCATGCATGTGCATTCTAGTCCACTCTCCTTGGCTGCCAGGTTACATCAATGTTTTGCAAACTGTTCTCCTTATATTAACAATGAAATGGCTGAACTTTTTCTGGACATTTTTTCACCATGCCATTAATGTGTTTGTTTTATCCAGAGTCATTATACATGTATACACATTTACACATATAAACACACAAGTGTAATAGCGATGAAGCCCTCTACTAGCCAAGGAAACACAAATGTGGAACCTATATATCCAGTAGCCGTACTTCAAAGAGTAAAAATAGGTAAAATTAATTATAATATATAAATATATAAAATAACACTCCAACATAAAATTAATACAAAATTATTTTTTAACATTTTATTTATTTATTTTAAACAGAGCGGGAAGTAGGGAGAAAGGGCAAGAAACATTAATGTGCCCCAACCAGGAACCAAACCAGCAACCTAGTCATGTGCCTTGACCAGGAATCAAACTGGCAACGTTTTGCTTTGCAAGACAACACCCAAGCAACTGAGCCACACAGGTCAGGGCAGTATACAATATTATTAATGAAACATTTTATGCCTTTGAAGTCAAGTATATGTTCTATATCTATAGCCCTTCTGAATTGGCCTAATTGACTCTCACAGCTGGGGCCTCCTGCACCGGACAGCACAGGTCTGAATATGTGACTTCATTCTGCACAATATACTTTCCTAACAGAAAAAAAAAAGGAAAAATTTGAGCTGAAAATAGCTTTGGAGTACATCTGAAAATCTTTTTTTATAAATTGCATTATGAGGCCCTGCTGGTGGCTCAGTGAATAGGTACCGGCCTGTGGAACCCAAAGGTCACTGGTTCGATTTCCCATCCAGGGCACATAACCAGGTTACAAGCCAGGTCCCCAGCCATGTCTGTACCTGGAGGCAGGTGAAATGCAACCATACATTGATGTCTCTATCCCTCTTTGCCTCCTGCTCTGCCTTTCTCTTTAAAAATACTGAATAAAAATCTGTAAAAAAATAAATTGCATTATTCCAGAAGTTTTAAAAATATTTTATTTATTTATTTTTAGAGAGGAACAAGGGAGAGAGAAGAGAGAGAGAGAAACATTGATACTCTAGAGAAACATCAATGAGTTGCGTCTTGCATACCTCACACCAGGGACCTGGCCAGAAACCCAGGCACGTGGCCTGACCAGCAACTGAACATGTGACCTTTTGGTTTGCAGGAGGATACGCAACCCACTGAGCTGTACCAGTCAGGGATATGTCTGAAAATCGTAATTGTTCAGTTGGAAATATAGCTAAGCAGATTAGCTGGATTTAACAGCAGGTTCCATCCACATTTACTTAGTCAGCTTATATAATAAGCTTCTTGGGATACTACTGAGGAAGACCTGGATATCATTAATGAGTTAAAAAATTAGGTGACTTAAGAGCAAAAGAAATATTTCTCTAATGTTTATTTTTATTTAAAACAAAGTGAAAATTGTGCCTAAGGATACTATGAGGTAGTTGTAGAAATGGGAGCTGCTGCTTGATATGAAAATATTAAAATATGTTAGATGTATAAAAATGTTAAAAATCTAATATTTTATTCTGAGATTTCCTGTTTCTGTTATGGTAATTATGGCATACATGAAAGTCAGATTAGTAAAAAGAAAAATGCCCACAATAAAACTTGATCTATAATACATGAAAAAAGGGTTAATAAGAGTTATCACATATTAAAATTTGCTAAGTTTTCTTCTATACAGTATTTAATTTTTCCAGCAAATTAATGAGGGAGGTATTATTATTATTCTCCTTTTACTATGTGAACAAATTAAATTCTAAGAGATATTAAAAAACTTGTTCAAGTTCGAGAACTAGTAAGATACATAACCACTATAGACCTTTACTACATTTTTCATCTTTGGAACGATCAAGTTCATGGAGAGACATCTGTAAATTTTTAAATAAAATGTTATTATGTTCATGTATCTTTACTATAATTCATATTAATATACATTTTATTTATTAGTAATATATTAAAGCAGAGGTTCTAGTTTGGGCAAGCCTTAGTTAGAAGATTAAGCCATTGTTTTTGTCTTAGTTCATTGTGGGGTAATGAAATTTCAAATGAATCTGAGACAAGACAACTACATTTTTTTTTTTTTTTTAATAAAAGGCGAAAGATTCATTTTGAAGAGAAACCAAGAGTATGGCTATAAGAACATTTAATGTTAGACAGTTTCACACTTGTTCTGTTTTCCTGATTTATAGATGAGAAAAACAAGGCTTAGAAAAGTTCCTGTTATTGTGGCAAACATATTTTATCATGGATGTCTAGCTACCTATCCATTCCATGTTCTTTTTTTTTTTTTTTTTCAGAGAGAGGGGAAGGGAGAGAGGAATAGAGGTAGAGAATCATCAACGTATGGTTGCCTTTCACCTGCCTCTAGCTACAGACTTGGCTGGAGACCTGGCTTGCAACCTAGTTATGTTGCCCTGGCTGGGAATAGAACCAGGGACCTTTGGGTTCCCAGGCTGGTGCCTTATCCACTGTGCCACCAGCCAGGGCCCATGTTCTTTTTATGACACCATCATCCTAAGTTGAGGGAAGTTTTAACTATAATACATATACAGAAATGTATAATGAAACACAAGTAGAGATAGTGTATTAAAAAGACTTATTTCTAAATAGGATTTTCCAAATAAAGCATATAAAGTTAGACATTTGGTATAAGCTTCTATTTAAAGTATTTTAAATATTATAGTACCTTAAATTATAAAGCATAAACATTCATTATCATTAAGATGAAAAAACATTTAAATATTTAATTTTATCATAGTAGGGATTCACCTACATTTTTCATCCTTTCAATTAATTATCCATCAAATATTTTTGAAGTATATTCTGTGTCAGACATTTTTCTAGGTAATGAAGATTTGATGGTTATCACACGATAAAGTAGGACCCTCAGATAAAACTTATGTTCTATAGATAAATAACATACAATGGGACATTTATGAGTGTCAACTATATGCAAAATTGCTCACATGATTATCCTGGCAAAATTTAAGCTATTTCAGATTTTGAATCTACACAGAAATTCTCTATGTAGAAGCTATTACAGGAATAAAAGTGGATAAAGATTTTGATTAAGTTAAACTCAACCATTACTCTCCAATAAAATATGTGACTATTTATTAGGTTCTAACTTCCCCAGCAAGAACAGTTAGAATTTTTTCTTTTGCTGATTGCAGATACAAAATAAATGATGTCCATTTCCACCCTTCTGTTATTCATCAGTTGGTAAGGTTAACTATAGTGAGCACTAAATAAATGAGCTTTGTAAACTTTTTTCAATTAATTTACATTCCACAGTATTCTGTATTTTTGAATTTAAAACTGACTAAAATTGTACAATATTACTAACATATTTTACTAGAGGAGTATTTAATTTGTGGAAGTATTTATGCATAAAGCTCCTATAAGTTTAGATTCTCTTTTAAATATTTAAATGATAAGTAATAATATTAAGTAGCTATCATATAGTAAATATTTTATATCAGGCAGTTTCAAGTATTTTTCATATACTATCTTTTGTGTTCCTCTTGACTTTCTTTTATTTGTGTCAGTATTAATCTTTTTGGAGAATTACTTTTTTTATATGTGCCATCAGATTATATAATATGTATAAAATTGTATCATGCTCTGGGCACTTAATACATATTGGTTCCTTTTCTCCAGAGTCATCTAGTCAAAGACTAGTCAAAGACTGTAAGAGGATGAGATTCTGAGGTTTTCTCTTTTGTAGGCAAAACACTATTATCACAGCCTAGGATGGTATGAACCCCATAGCAAGCAAGTTTGGAAACAAGGAACATTCTTTCAGCTTAAAGTGCATTTTTGTTTCCTCAAGTACTAATAATGCTTCCTGTCTCATAAGTGGATCAAAGCAGCAAAAGAAGGGCTGATATTTGGGGATGCTCTCCTAAGAGTCATATTCATAAATAACCACAAACCAAACCCACAATTTAGGTATAATATGGCGTACTGACTGTATTTCCTACTATGCATTCATAATCTAAGTGGTTTACGCTTTTAGTAGACATCAGAATCACCAGATTTCTGAGTCTGACTTCCAGAGTTTCTGACTCAGTATGATGGATTTGGGGTCTAAGTATTTGCATTTTCAAAAAGTTCCAAGATGTTACCAATGCTGCTGGTCCAGGAAGTGCAATCTCAGAACCAATGATTTAGAAAGCATGCATGAAATTTGGATTAATGGCTGCTGGGCCTGTGGTTTACTTGAACAAAATATGCTATCAATCTGACTTAACCTAGGTATTCAGTCTCTTTATAGGTGCATGAATACCAAGTATTTTATTCGGGGCTGTGAAAAAACAATGGCATGTAGATGGAGAATAAATATAAACCAAATCTGAAAACTAACAAGTATAAATTGATGTGTTAAATTTCACAGATATTGTGAGTATTATGGAGGTATAAACAAGAGACAGCCCACTCTGGGAGGTTGAGGAAGGTGTCAAGAATGACAGGTTACTGAAAATGAGCTTTGGAGATTGCAGGATAAATAGGTATCACATAAACCAAAATAAAAGCCATATACCTAGAGGCTGTTCCTGAAAATACCTGCATTAGCCAGCAGAGAAAAGTAGGGTGGAGACAGTAAATGGAATCATCAAAAAGAGCCATTTTCATTACTAGAAAATGCAGTTTACATTGTATTCCCTGTTTATTAACAGCAGGCCAGTAATAGTGACCATTTAGCCCCATTGACCTGTTTGCCTGTCAGATTTCTCTGGGCACTGTGTATCTTTTAAATTAATATATTTTTAGATAGAAGTTGATGCATAAGTATTCATGACATCTTTCCTGAATATAGAAATGGAAAAAGATATAAAAAATTATACTATTTGATACAATTATTGTGTTATAACAATTCCTAAAGCATAAACAAAACAAGCAAACATAATGAATAAGCATTTCAAATACAAAAAAATTTGAATAGAAATTGATGCCAATTTCTTTTCCTTTAAATGTATATAAAACGTGGTAAATAAGATGTGTAGGAAAAATTTGGTCACTGCTTTAGAATGACTTTTGGTTATGATATCAGATGTGTAATATGTTTGTCAGATCACTAATGTTCTGATGTGCCTTAAATTCTAGTGATTTTAATGGTAGTAAAGCTTGTTATTTTTTGAGATGTTAAATCTGTACTAATTTCCAATTAAACTGATGACTTAAACATATAATTAATTAATTAAGCATTCATTTCTGCAGGTAGCTATCTGTGCATGCATCTGTTCATGTGCATACTTACTAATTATATCATCAATTCTAAAGTCAAACCACAAATGAGACTGTTAAATACCACTTGTAAAGATTGGCACAGTATCATACTTATGGCTGAGACTATGCTACAGTCAATTAGTATGAAACTATCATTTTAGTTTACAAACTGCTTTATATTTTGATATGGTATAAAATAGAAATGCCTTCTTAATCATTGATTTTAGGATCAACTTGTAGGATTCAAGCTTTTCTTCTATAGGGAAAACTCAGGTGTAGTTGCAATAATCAGTTAGGGTTGCATAATAGAGGTAGTTCGAGTTCAAAATTATGTGTTTGTCTTCACCAAGCAGCACAGATATATGCCTCTTAATAGTGTTAATCTACTTATTGCTTTGCCAGCTACCATAAATTCTTCTGAGAACACAAGTTTCTACAACTGCACATGTGTAACTAGTGCAGCACCAAAAAAGGAATAATTTTTTAACTCTGAAATTCTAACAGATGCTGCCCAAACAATTGAACCAGTAAAGAATACAAATGAGTCCTGACTGGTGTGGTTCAGTGGATGGTGCTGGCCTGCGAACCCAAAGGTCACTGGGTTAATTCCCCAGTCAGGCACATAACCAGGGTTGCAAGCCAGGTCTCCAGCCAGGTCCATGGCTGGAGGAGGCAGGTGAAAGGCAACCATACATTGGTGTTTCTCTACCTCTCTGCCTCCTTCCCTTCCCCTCTCTAAAAATAATAAATAAAATCTCAAAATCTTAAAAAAAAAAAAAAAAAAAGACCAGGACACCCTCGCCCTCTCCTTAGCTTAGTTTCACTCTGGCCATCAAGCTTTAGGTGAAGAACAATATTGACATTACACCGATATGTTAAGGCTTATCCTACAACCTCACAAAGATTACTGTGGAGACTTGAAATGAAATAGATTCAATGGTTCAGTTCAATGAATATTTATTTAGCACCTTCTACCTGCTGGGCACTGGAAAGTCAATAAAAATCAGAGAGAGGAAACTTTGAATCTTATAGAAATGGGTAGAAAGCTCTGATAGAGGGAATAGGTAAAAAAAATCTCAATATATAAAGAAAGTGAATGCTGAAAGTGATTAACCCTATATGATCTAAAAATCACAGGACATGTGAGTAGGAAAGAAGGGAAGTATCTACTTTAAAGGCTGGGAGGACAAAGCAGCTACTCTGAAGAATCACATTAAATTTGAAACCTGAATGAAGAGAGTTCTGGGGGAAGGTTTCCCATCTGGGGGGAAAACAACAAAAGACTAAAGGTGGGTTGTAAGTGTTGGAAAGGGAGAGAGAAAGAGACAACCAGACAGTGAGGACATACTAAATAGAAGAGAGAAGAGCACCAGCTAAGACAGAGTGTAAGGAAGTCAGGATCACATCTATGAAGCATCATGTAGCCCAAAACATGTGAATCTCAATCTTTGTTCAACGGGAAATCCCAGATAGTATGAAGCAATGAGCCCCATATTCTGATTAGGCTTTTGAGGAGATTAAGTTAGGCTTCCTTGCAGAAAATGGCCATCGGGGAGATAGCACAGATAAGGAGGTCTGAGAGGAAAGTATCACAGACTTCAAGGTGAGAGAGGCCAGGCAAGCATGGTGGCAGTGGGGAGAGTAAAAAGTGGACAGATTCAGGACCCTTTTATGAGATACAGCCAATGAGGCCACTGTTCCTGGTTAGTATTCAGAACCCAAACAAAACTATCTGTAAATTCTAGAAACACCCTATTATAATTAAGTTGATTTACATAAAGCTGATTTATACTTGAATAGACAAAGTTGGACATTAAAATAATTTTCTAGGCTCACAGGCCCCTGTGTTCAAATTCTTCAAGTACTACATGAACAATCTGGTTTGGCATGTTCAACAGGGTTCTTCCAAGGATCTCATGTAGTAACCCCATACCTTGTTTTAGTTCATTCTCCATCCCTTCAATGAGAGAAAAGCCTCACATTGAATACTTTGAAGAGGGTAAAATGAACTGTATAAATAGAATTATGACAATATATGACTTTTTCTAAAAAGCTAAAATTATATTTTCTCTCTATCAAAGAGTATTTTCAGAATTGGCTGTAGGTACTCAAACATGAGCAGAGCGAGGATGAGGGGCCAAGTACAGGTCACCAGGGTGGAAAGTCCCAGGCGTCTAGCAACTGGCAAAACTGGGAAAACAAGAACCTCGCCTCCAGGGTAACCTTTGCTCCCCTAGCATATCACTGGTTATGCGGGTCAGACCCTCCTCTCCCCGTTTCTTCTCCTGGACTGTTGTTAGTCATGCAGGTTAGACTCCCTTTCCAGGAGGTATGAACAACGGGACTAGAGAACATCCCTTAAGCATTAAGTCCAGGAAAACAAAACAAGGTCCTGACTCACAACACATACATCTAGGCCTCAGTTGTATTTCAGCTCCAGGCCCAGAGAAGCAGCAAAATCAGACAAGTGACACCATGGCGGACCTCAGGACCAGCTGCAGTGACTAATGACCCCCTACCCTGATGCTGACCAGTCAGCAGAGACCATGACCCTGAAAGAACACCTCTGGAAAGTGGTAAATATTACCCTGGGATCCTCCCCATGAGATCTCCAGATAAATACCCTCAAGGCCGGGGGACCCAGAATAGAAACAATTCTGGGTCCTCTGAATAGTAACCATCCTCTTCTTCCCATGCATATTTTCCTTGTTTATTTTTTTCTCCTAAGCTCCAAGGGACTTTCCTTTGACTCAGTAACTTGTTTCCTGAGTCCATTTCTTCTTCAGCTCACTTCTAAATAAACTTTCTCTTACAGTTTGAGTCTCGACTCTGAATTTTTTCACAGCCAGAATTCAAGTACGGATATTGCTGAAACAAGGTTGAGGCTGACTCTATTGGTCTAACCCCAGGTGCGATTTCACTGTCAACAGATTAAAAGTTACAAAAATATTGACAATGTAAAGGAACTGGAAGGAATTTCAAATGTTTGTAAATTTAAGCATAAGGGAAAATTAAGAATCAACTGTGAGAAAATTAAAAATGAAAAGCAATCTAATTGTCAGGTCCCTTGATGGCTTTTAAAGGACAGTGGGAAATTTTTCTCCTTCATAGAGAATATATAATATTTATTCGAAGTTCAGTAAATGAAAAGTAAAATTTATTTGTTCCTTTTAGATTATTATATGATTTTATGATGCTAGGAATTTGTATTATCCTACTTTTCAAGGACAAATTCAACAAAATCATTCTGATATGTGGGTAGTATGACTTAGGTGTGAAGAGTGTTAGCTCTGGGGCCCAATTTTTGGGGTTCAAATTCTGGCTCTGCTGTTAGCTATCTTGTGTCACTGCCAGCAAATCACGAACTTCTCTGAGCTTCACCATTCTTTCCCAGTAAAGAGGGACACGGTGACGCTAAAATGAGTTCATTTATATATAATATTTAACATATAATTAGCATTAAAAAGCTAGAAACTTATTATTTACATTAAGCATAAATGATAAATAATAAAATGAAGCAGGTAGGCATTTTAAGAAAGAGATTATAGTCACCAGGAGAAGTATACTTTGAAGGTAACTTTGCCTTCAGTGTTACTAACATTTCAGGCTTTGCTTTTTCTCAAAAATTATTTTTAATTTAATTCTAGGAGAAATAGTATAAATGGGCTCAAAGAAAATGCAAGTGCTTAATATGGTTATCATGAAATATGAAACATATATAAATGTATAATGTATTATAGAAACATAAAAATATATTTTGACAATTGGATATTTACCCAGGAAAATACACACCAAAATATAAATTTTTATTCTGTTAAAAAATGATTTTAAGTAAGGCATCCATATTGGAAAAGACATACCAAGTATTTGTTACAAAATGGCGAATGAACTGGGACTGTTTGATTTTATTAAACTTAAATAGAGCTCCTAAATTCCTCAGCTTTATCATCATACTCAAATCATACAAACATGTATCATGGTCATTAATCAGCATTTTATAACTGAAGACGGATTTTGCAAGAATAAGTTTTTAAAATATGGCTAGAGAACAGGCAAATATTTATAATGCTCTCTATCTTCTGGAACTAAATCACCATCTGTTACTTTTTTCATGCATCAAGCAATAAATTTCATAGTCAAAGGTAAAGAAAGGAAAGTTTAGAATTTGCATTTTCCATTCTTTAGTCCTCAGCAGTCTGTAGTTCAGGGCTCATCTATGGGAATGATTCATATGACAACCCAAAACCAACAGACAAAATCTGCTGCTTTCAATTCCTGCCAACAATGCAACAATGCAAATGGCACAACTTAGCATGACACAGAACATCATGGATCTGGTTGCATTTTCATTTTCTCTGGTGGGCTAGGACGATTTAAATTTTCTATAGTAGACATATGTTGTGTTAGATCATTTACACAATTGAGAGCCTTTAACCAAATGCACTTAACCAAAGTTTTGTAAAACATGTAAAATAGAATTTATTAGTTAAATGTGTTGCTTTATTTTGCAACAGAACGGACACATTAGTTGTCACAATTTCTCTTTTATAAAGTGAAAATTATATTATAAATTATTTTGGATCAAAGGATTGAGCATAGGTTTTACTTGAAGTACAAATGTCTCATAAAGGTAGTGTCACCTACATTAATAGAATAGGCTTCTTTTGTGACATGCTCTAATTTCCATTGTCACCTTTTAAAATTAATATCTAAATAGTCAGTTGGCAGCCCTAATAAAAAAATTCATGGCCCTGGGTGGTAGCATAGTGGATAAGGCGCCGGCCTGCGAACCCAAAGGTCGCAGGTTTGATTCCCCAGCCAGGGCACATAACAAGGTTGCAAACCAGGTCTCCAGTCAAGTTTGTGGCTGGAGGCAGGTGAAACACAACCATACATTGATGTCTCTCTCCTTCTCTCCCTCTCTGCCTCTCTCCCTTCCCCTCTTTCTAAAAATAATGAAATAAAATCTTTAAAAAAAAAATTCATAAAAATCAAGTTTACTTTTCCTATGGTCAATCTTAACTACAGAAACAATTTGTATGTTTATCATGATTAAAGCCATTTATCATGATTTTCAAAAGTTATTGTCAGGGTGTTTGAATCAAAGTTATATTGAGGTAGACTTTTAAACAAAACCTTTGAAATTCATAAAATTCTATGTAAATAAAATTAATCTATAAATGATAAAGGTTTATCATCCATGATCCTAAAAATATTGCAGGACTATAAGTTCTAGGGATAGAAGGGGCCATAACAGTAACCCAATACAATTTTATTACTTTTATGAAAACCTCCTCTTTAACAAATGGTTTATGACTTAAATAACTCATTTCTTAAGAATTAAAAATTGCATTGTTATATTGTTTCATTATTAGGACTCCTTTTCTGCATTTTGTCCAAAGCTGTTTGCTGTTGGTTCCAGCTCTGTCTTCCAGACAATAAAATAATCTATTTGCTCTCTCCCCCATATGGCAAATCTTGAAAAAGTTATAGTTATCCTTTCCACACTAAAGCTTTTTCTTATCTAGGTCAGACATACCCAGTTCCTTTAACCATTTCTCAAGTTACTAGGTAACAGAAAAGTTACTCTCTCCTACTTATACTCATCAAAGTTGTCAATATTCCACTCATTAAACGTGGCCTAGAATAAATTAAATATTTAATTCTGGTTTATTTCCCTTAATAAACAAAAGTTATAAAACCTAGGTCCTGGAATAGTATCGTAATTTCAGAGGGAAGTTGGTTTTTGCTTGCAAAGTAGAAATATTAATTTCATTAAAATGTCACCTCTATTTAGTATACAAAATTGTGGTACACATCAAATTTAACTATAAATAAATGAATATAATGGATAGTGCTGTGAATATTGTAAAGCACTATAAAAGTGTTGGGTAAATATGTATTATTTTCCACATTCCCTTAAAGATTAATTTAGTCTTTATCATATCTGGCTAAACATCCACTCTTTACTCATGAACTATTATCACATGAGATATAATAATTCTGATGATTATTTAGTGTCTAGTAAGTTCCAAGAACCATACTGATGCTTGACCTATAATATTTTGTTTAACTGCTGTAACTTGGTGGAGGTAGTACAATAACTCTATATTAGGGAATTTCCATCCTGTACTTATGCATTTTGTTTAAAAATTTTCTTTATTGATTTTAGATCTCTATTATCTGGACCAAAGTACATCAAAGTTTCTTGAATCCACTTCATTATTTGTTCAAAATAATTGAGCAAACTTTCAGTAAATCTGTATATTTTTGCTTTTTTATATATATATATATATTATATATATATATATATAATTTAAATTTTTAAATTTATTTTTAGAGAGAGGGGAAGGGAGGAAGAATGAAAGGGAAAAAACCCATCAGTGTGTGGTTGCCTCTTGAATGCCCCAAACTAGGGACCTGGCCTGCAACCCAGCCATGTGCTCTGCCCGGGAATTGTACTGGCAGCTCCTTGGTTTACAGACTGACACACAATCCATTGAGCCACACCAGCTTGGGAGCTTATATATTTAATTTACATGTACTAATATATTACTTTGTATGCATAAATAATATATACTTGAGTAAAATTAGAAAGTAAAAGGATGATCTAAATTTTAAATGGAAATTCAAACATTTTCTCAGTGGGATATCCTGTATGTCTGCAGAGCATAGGCAAAATGCTTTAACACATCCCTAGCATTTACGGCCCCTTCACAGGTTGGCAAACTAAAGCCCAAAGGCCAACTTGCTTATTTTTGTACAGTCCATGAACTTGTAACAATTTTTATATTGTCAACTAGTTAAAGACATCCAAAAAAGAATATTGTTTTGTAATACATAAAATGCTATGATATTCAAATTTCTTTGTTCATGAACTTTTATTAGAACATAGCCCTCCACCTCATTTTGTGCGTCTGTGTGTGTGTGTGCTTTGTCTTCATGTTACAATTACAAAGATAATTGCTTGTAACAAAAATTGTATGGCCCACCAAGCTTAAAATATGTACTATATGGCGTTTAAACAAAAGCCTATGATCAATCAAATTTTGCTTGGGTCAGAAATACAGCCTTGTGTGGTTAGGGCACTGGACTCAGAGTATCAGGCTCAGGTTACATGGCTAGTTCCATCTCTCACTGGTTACATGCCCTTTTAAAATGATCTTCAACTTCTGTCCCTTCAATTCTGCATTCGTAAGACAATGACATTGCTCTGAATGAGCCCCAATGCTCTCAAATCCTTCAGCTATAGTATACTACTGAAATGTGCCGTGCATGTACAACAATACCTAATACGTATGCACCTCAATAAGAACCAGACATAAATGGTTCAAAGATTCTTTCTAGACTTGATGAGATAACTAACTATAGTAATAAAAAAATCTTGGCATTGGTAAAACAGTTGGCATTATTTAGTGTAAAGTTAAGAAATAAATGTATTTTCAACTGGCTATGCTTGAAACTGCCTGGCTGGTGCCACAGTAGATAAGGCACCAGCCTGCGACCCCAAAGGTCACTGGTTCAATTCAGTGTAAGGCAACCATACACTGATGTCTCTCTCCCTTCCCCTGTCTCTAAAACTAATAAAATAAAACCTTAAAAAAAGAAAGAAAGAAAGAGCAGAACTGCAACTGAGGAAAATAAATCCTTCAGCATAAATAAATAACCTCTAAAAACCATAAAAATGTAAATCTAAATTTAATGAGGAATTAAATGCCTTAGAATTTACCATTAAATCAATAATTTAATCTTGATACTATAAAGTTTATTTCACCTTTTAGAAAGTCTTATAATAAAAAAATTTCCAAAGCTCTCTAGATTGTATCTAGCTTTGTTTTACTAACTCCATTTTGGTTTACTCTGAAAAATAATTAAGTCTAAAAATAATTATATATGCAAGCACAGTGCAAAATATATTAAAAGCATGCCATTTATCAGACGTCTGAGTTTTTCAGTAAACAGAAACAAATTCTTTGTATTTTTAATTAGTAGGTGTGCTCTTTTCAACTTTCTGAGTTATTTCTTTGGATTGATTTATTCACAGTAGAAACGATCTTTATAGACTTTTGGGTAGAAAGCATGTAATGGTGATTAAGAAATTTTTTACTCAAAGCAGTTACAGCTTATAAAAGTATTACAGGAAAAGTATGCCAAATAACAGAGGTAGATTTTCCAGATGCCTAGGAAATCCCCCTTCTGTGTGAGAACCATTTGGAATCTAAATAAATTCTTTGAGGACAATAGGTTAGCAGTTTCTCTCCTGTCTTAAAGTTGTTGTTGACTCAAGTTTGTTGATGAAAATGAGGGAGCATAGCATTCTCAGACATTGAGATGAGACGCTATTTGTGTAGTGACCTAATTTCAGAAGAAAAAAAAAAAAATTACATGCAGGTTTTAACAAGCACTAACATACTTAAAGACACAAGGAGACAGCTATTTAATGCCGGGCTTGAGTCGGAAAGTTTCAGGTGTGCGACTGCAACATGTCTACACATTATCAAAAATGAATCTTAAAAATGAGTGAACTAATGAGTTTCTATCACAGACATACTTAATCTAAAAAACAGAACAGGGAACAAGGAGACAAGAGATTTGACACCTTCTCTAATTTCTAGAGTTAAGTATTCATTAGAATACTTAACACATGACTTGATGGTGGAGTTTTCCTTTTCCACTTCTCAGCCTCTAGGATCATGACCGGCATGCAACAGGTACTCAGTGTAGCTGTGGGATAGACGAGGGGTGCAATGGGGGTGCTACATCAGATTCAAGTAGCCAGGAACTCTACACCATGTCAGTGTTTCAAAAAGGCCTTATTGCTTCAAAGACCTTTCCTGGTAACAAAGTAAGGACCTGCTTGTATTAATTAATTAATTCCTAAATAATTTTTGAGTGTCAGTCATTTGCAAGGACTTTTTCTAGGCACCGGAGAGACAGCAAACGAATTTTACTGGGGGAGATCAGGACATAAATAAAGAATAAAATATCAATCTAGCGTAAATGATGGGCTGTGGGTAATAATGATGCATCGATTGGGTTCATCAATTGTAATCGGTGCACCACTTTACTCTGGAGTGTAAATAATGGGGGAGATGGTGCAGGTATTGGAGCAGGGAGTACATGAAAACTCTCTATACTTTTTCACTCAATTTTGCTGGGAACTTAAAGCTGCTTTGCATTCTAATAAAATATATTGTTAAGAGCCCTGGCTGGTGACACAGTGGATTAGGTGCTGGCCTATGAATCCAAAGGTCATTGGTTTTGATTCCCAGACAGGGAACTGTACTGTTAGGTTACATGATGTAGTGGAGAAAAAGAAAACAATAAAAAGAATAGGAAGCATTAGGTGATATTTAAAAGGTACATGATAATCAAAAAAATTAGCTTGAAAGTTTTTTTTTTTTTTTTATTGTTGTTGTATTACATCCATCCCCTTTTTGCTCCCCTCTGTCCCCCTCCCCACCCACCCAGCTTGAAAGTTTTTATATGCAAATGTTTCTTGACTTACAGAGGAGTTACATCCTGATAAATCCACACTAAATTGAATATAAGTTGAAAATTCATTTAATTTGACTAACCTACCAAACATTATAATTTAGCCTAATCTACCTTAAACATGCTCAGTAAACTTACATTAGCTTACAGTTGGACAATTATCTTGAGTTTCATTTCAAAAGCAATTAAAAACTAATATATATATGTCATTATATATTACACATATAAAGGTAAAAGTCAATTGAATTATCAATTTGGATTTTTTTCAATATTAAAAAATTAAATTTATTGAATTTCTCACTTTATCTAGTTTTAAAATGCAAGTTATTATTAGATATTTATTTTTTGTTGATTTTGAAGTTTGATGAAATAATCTTAAACCAACAGCAACAAATTTACTTAAGAAATTTAGGCATAAATTATACAGTTGACAAACTTGAAAGATTTCATTTAATTTGTTTTTGCCTCTGTCAAACAGAACCAGTCATATTTTCAAAATAGTTACTTTACTCTCAAGAATAATTCTAGAAAATTTAACAGCTTCTTCCTTGAATCTGCCTATCCACCTCAACTACTATGTCACTTTACTACACAGAGTATGGTCACTTTGCACAACCTATTTCCCCATTTCTGCTGGAAAATTGTTAGCTATTTACCAGATTTGAAGTCAACTGTATAAATCCAAGGTGTGCTTTAGTTTTCAGGTTAATGTAATTCAATAAATATGCTGAGGATCTTTGGTGAGGGAAGTTTAAGGCAAGTGTTAGGTGAATACATTTAAAATATTTTTAAAAAGTCTGTTTCTGTTTGAAAGAAACCTACTATCATAATGCTCTGTATGAAGGTATATATATATTCAAATAGCCTGCACATATATATATGTATATAACTTCATACAGAATGTTATTACCCAGAAGAGTCTAGATCAGTTTTCCCTTGAAAGTAATGATGATAACATCTAAATCAAGCTACAAATGAAAAAAATCATATAAAGCTCTTGGCTCTATAAATAACAAACATTTTTGCTGGTTCTACAGAGAAATTAAAATATACTAGACAAGATTAAAACATTCAGAAGTCTACAAAATCATGAGACAAATTTTTAAATAAATACTCTATTTTAAGTTATTTTAGGAAGCAGTAAATAATTCAATAAGGTTGTCATTGTTTACATAATTTAAACAGATACTCTTGGAATTATCTCCTTAGTCAGGATAAGCATCACACACATACACACACACACACACAAGGTCAGTATTGTCTCTATAGGCACACTTTATTTTTTGCCCACAATTGGTGTCATACTGCTTGATTATTCACATTATCTGCAACCCATATTACTGATATCACTGATATTTCTTGCATTTTGGCAAAAATTACATTCCCCATCAGAAATAAAAAATTACAAGAAACAAAGGTACAAAGGTCATAAGTAATTTCCATGTTACTAAATTCACTGTTTAATTTTCAGTTCTTGAACCCTTTCCTCTCCTTGATATGTTTTCTCCACTTGATCCCTAAGACATTTGTCTCACTTGGATTTCTTCCTATATCTTTCTCTGCTATTTTTCAGTGATGTTTGCTGGTATCTTTTCAACTTCTAAACATGTCTCAGACTTCTTCGCTTTTCTATCTCAATCTTTAATAGCTAAAAGACTTACCCCGATCTCATGAATTTAAATACCACATAAATATTTTCAAGTGGTTCTTAGAATTCTGCCCTGAACTTCACACTCTGCCATGCACTTATCAAGTTGACATACCATTTCCATATGTAATAATTATCTCAGTCTCAGAATATTAAAAAATGGAGTTTAGATTTTGCACCCCAGTAGCCTTTGTAACCTCAGCAATAGGAAACTCCATTCTTCATCTTGTTCATGCTCCAAACTTTGAAATTAACCTTGACTCAAATTTTCTCTCACCTTATGTATAGTCTTCCAATTCAACAGTAAACATTATTGAGTATATCTTCAAAATGTTTCCCAACTCTGGACACTTTCCACTCTTTCTACTGATACCACCCTGAACCACTAGCTTACAGCTGCTCTACTGAAATAACCTTCTGTTTTTTGACCTTCCACTCATGTTCTACTTCCAACTCTTTTCAATAGAATGGAAAGACAGATCATGTTTAAATGTGTGCAGCCTCATAGTACTCTTCTGCTTTTATTTCTCTATAAGTAAAAACCACAATCATGGCAGTGGACTACACAGTCCTACTTGATCTTCCAAGCCCTCCCCATTTCTGCCCCATCACTCATCCTTTTCCAGTCACTCTGGCCTCATTACTTTCCCACAAACACATCCTGAATATACCCATGTGCCACAGGGCATTTGCACTTGCTGTTGAACACCATGGCTCAGTCCCTCACCATCTACATGCATTGCTCAGATATCTTTTTCCTTAGTCATCCTGAATGGAATGGCACCTAATCCTACCCTCCCTGAAGACACTCCCTATGTCTTTTCCCTGCTCTATTTTTCTCCTTAACATTTACAACATCTGATGCACTACATAATTTTTCACTTTTGTATTGTCTATATTCTCCAACTAAAATGTTAAGCTTCATGAAGCCCAAGATTTTCATCTGTTTATTGACATCCTTGATCAATGCCAGTATCCAACCCTTAGAAAGCACTAAAAGAGATTGTTACAGAAGTGAATAAATAAAAGTTTTCAACTCATGTAGTTATTTAAAGAACATATGTTGATTCCTGGTCTGTATCTTTAGCACTCCAGTTCTGTAGGTCTGGAGTATTTCTTATTCTTGGCTGAGTTTAAATTCTACTCCAGTGACTTTGATCTTATAATTTAATGACAGGCCCACCTCATTCCAACTCTGTATAGTCTTCCTTTTAGATTCCCTGCATCTTGCTCCCACCCAGTTGGCAGGTGGACAGCCTGTTTGCTCTGCTGACCTCGTCTGAAATCACTTGCTACCCCACCACCCACCGTCTGTCATTGAGTTTCTCTACACTAATTTACGCCACTCTGGCTGGCCTTTTCCAAATTACCTTAAAAGATTTGTCTCTCTTGCATTCAGGTGCACCCAAAAAGATAGTTGTTTGCCTCAACCCTAAAGACATGTCTAATTTCATTCCTCTGCTCCTTCCAGGTGGCTCATATTGTTGCAATTGTCCTCAGTAATGTAGCAAGATCCAAGTATGCAGAGTGCTTGACTCTTGTTTTTGTGATCTTTCATTTCCTCACATGCAAGCTTTTCAGGCAAACTCATATCTTGGTCTGAGTGAGGAAAGAGAGAACTTGGTGGAGCTCAAAAGTTCATGCTAGCTAAAAAAGGGAAATGTGAGACCTCTGGCTTTGGGATAGATGTGACCTGCCTCCCTTGGCCCCTAATGATGGTATGGCTTGGCTCTTCTTGCTTAGGGATGTAATTTTTTTGGTTTGTTTTTAAAGGCCAGAAAAATAATAGATGTAAACAATTTTCATAAAATCTGTAAAGTGCTATAATTGAAGTGTGTGCTGGAAGTATAGTAGAAGTTGGCAGGGAAAGAAAAAAGCATGTGCAAACCTAAGCAAGCTAGCAATAGCCTGGTATTTTGGGGGAATTCTAGCGTTTCACATGGCTGATATAGAGTACATATGAGGGAGTGATTAGAGGTAATATTAAAGAGTCAGGCAGATGTAATTAAGCCATACATAGAGAAACTGGGATGGCTCCTAAATATTTTATAGGCTATATAAATTCCTTAGTAATAGAAATTCAATTAAAAATCACAATATGATATTATATTGCACCCATATTATATTAGATAGGGAAGCCCAAGTGGTGGTAAGGGCATGGAAAACCACAAGATCTCATGAATTCCTAATACAAAGAGCCATCTGGAGATATATCTGGTGGTACTGAATAAATTAGGTATGCATATAGCATGTCATTGGAATGGAATCTCTGGTAGACATGTTTTTGCTACACAGGCTCAGAGAATGAGGGCTTTGAAGTGGCCTATAGTTTGCTGGGTGTGGGAGCGATGGCTATAACATAATAAAACTAATATTCTTACACCACCAAAACTGCTTCTGGGAAGGACTTCGTGTTTTGTTTTTGTTTTTTTAATAAGCAACTGAGCTTTGCTTTCCTGTCTTGTTTCCATCTGACACTGTACTTTGCCACGACATTCATTTCACTCCTTAGCAATTCCTATCTTATTTTTCTCTGTTCACTTATTTCTTAGTGGTTCTCCATGTCTTACTGTCTCACTGTGGTGTTCACTCCAACTGTTATACTTAACATTTAGCCCACTTATTTTTAGTATTTTGTTTCACATACTTTACCATTAAAGGTCAGATTAATATTTTTTGTTTTCATAAATCAATTTGAATAATAGCATATTCTTGCTTTATAATATTAGAGGCTTCTATTATTTCTATCAATTGAATTATAGTCAAGAATGTTAATTTTGATTCCATCAGCACAACAATTAGGTGGAAAATTTTAATCAGGAACATTTTCCTGAAGTAGGTGACTTGGGAATAAATGTTTATTATGTGTTGGGGGAAATGAAAAAGAAGGGCATTCCAACTAATGAGAAATTCAAAGGCATGCAACTAAGTAGCATGGAAGAATGGAAAGTTGGCTGGAGTTAGCCAGATGGAAGAATCTGTCTGTACTGGGAAAAGATAAAGTTGGAGAGGTACAAAAGTGCCAGTTGACAGAGGACCTTGAATTATAGGCCAAGAGTTTAGACCTGATATAGTAGGAGTAGCTGATTCTTGAACAGGAAGGTGATGCGATAAAAATGGCATTTGCAGAAGATTATTTTGGCAGTTTACAAAGGAAGAATTGTAGCGAAAGAGGCTGGAATCAGGATCACGAGCTAAGAAGTTATTGCAACCCTTGAGTGAAAAGATAGGCTGAAATCACAGAAAAAGGGAGAAAACTGATGAATATTTCAGACACTATGAAGCAAGAGGTTTCAAAGTTTGTTTCCTAGATTATCTATTTCAGAATAACCTGGGATATTTATGAAGAACTTAATATTTTTGTACTACATGCTAAAACTCTTTAATGTCATTCTTTCAGGGTGAGGACTGGGAATGAGCATTTAACAAGTTCTCTGTGATTATTTTTTTCACAGGAAAGTTTGAGGAATTCTCTAGAGGAAGAATTAGAAGAACATTTAGACTATTCTTGAGAGTGAAGGAGGAAAAGAAAGAGTACAATGATGACATGGTAGATGTTCTAGAGCTCAGGAAGAATGATAGAACAATTAATGGAAGTACTTAATAGATCTTATATTTTAGAGTAATTTTTGGTTCATAGCAAAACTGAGCCAAAAGTACAGAGAGTTCTCATATATCCCCTGCCACCCCGCACATGCACAGCCTTCCCTATTGTCAACCTCCCTCACTGGAGTGGTACATTTGTTACAGCTGATGAAACTACATTGACATATCTTTATCATCCCAAGTTT
The DNA here is from genome assembly GCA_004026585.1 of Noctilio leporinus. Classification (NCBI taxonomy): domain Eukaryota; kingdom Metazoa; phylum Chordata; class Mammalia; order Chiroptera; family Noctilionidae; genus Noctilio; species Noctilio leporinus. Next base: position 100,349 of record PVIW01003766.1, read on the forward strand.
GTAATTTATATTGGAGTTCACTCTTATTGTTGCACATCCTGTAGGTTAAAACTTTATAATGACATGGATCCACCATTACAGTATGACAGTGTAGTTTTCATGCTCTAAAAATCCTCTGTGTTCTTACCAGTCATTTCTTCTTCCCACTGAAGTCTTAGCAATTGCTGATTCTTCTCCTGTCTCCATAGCTTTGCCTGTTCCAGACTGTCATATAGTTGTAATTATACAGTATGCAGCCTGTTCTGGCTGGTTTCTTTCATTCAGTAATGCACATTCTAGCTTTCAGGTCCCTCTACGTTTTGCCATAACTTGGTAGCTCATTTCTTTTAAGTGGCAAATAATAGGCCATTGCCCGAATGTAACCACAATTTATTTATGCATTCCCCTAATAAAGGACTTCTCAGTTGCTTCCATATTTTTGGTGATTATGAATAAAGCTGCTATAAACATTCTTGTGCAGGTGTTTGTTTAGACATAAGTTTATGTCTAATCATATGGTAAGAACATGTGTAGTTTAAGAAAATGCCAAGTTGTCCTCCAAAGTGGCTCTACCATTTTTCATTCCCATGAGCAATGAATGAAAATAGAAATTTGAAATACACTGAGCAACTATGGTAGAATAGGTGCCAAAGTAGCTGGAACATGTTAGGATAAAAATGAAGATAAAGCCCTGGCTGGTGGCACAGTGGATAAGGCACCCGCCTGCAAACCCAAAGGCCGATGGTTCGTTTCCCCAGCCAGGGCACGTAACAAGGTTGCAAGCCAGGTCTCCAGCCAGGTCCGTAGCTGAAGGCAGGTGAAAAGCAACCATACATTGATGTGTCTCTCCCTCTCTGCCTCTTTCCCTTCCCCTCTCTCTGGAAATGATAAATAAAAATTAAAAATAAAATAAAATAAAATTCATACCCATGTATTTGGCAAGTTTGCCAGGTGATGTTTATGGAAAGAAGAAAATTCATGAAAATAGGAAGGCTGGCAAACAAATATGCAGAAAAGAATCTATGACAAACATGAGAAAACATGGGAAGGAGAAATACTTAAAATAATTGAATTGGAGAGGAAGGGTTTATCAGGTGTACCTTTCCTAATATCCATGGATTTCATTTCATGCCAGAAGACATAGTTGTTTATTCCCCAAACTTGACTTGGGACAGAGATAACCTGGTGCTCTTATAAGAAACTCAGATCCCCAGGTCACAATCCTGAACAGAGCCAGAATATCTAGGATAAAAGTGCAGGAGTTAGTATTTGGCAAGTTTCTCAGGTGATTTTTATGATTGCTCTGAGGCTGATCATTTCCCACGTAGATTCGTAATTCTCCAAAGTGCACAGAGCAATGGTGGTGTACTCGTATGTTGAGGTAATACAGATATAAAATATAGACTTGTTTCAGACATAGCTAATTGACACTGCATGAAGCACAGACAGAAGTACTTTTCTAGACAAAATAGAGTGATGTTTCTTGATTCAAGGAGATTTTGCCCCCTAGGGGACGTTTGGTAACATTTGGAGACAATTTTGAATGTTACAAACGAGGGTAGGGATAGTTCTACCCTCATCTATTGGGTGCAGACCAGTGATCCTGCTAAACATTCTATATGCAAAGGGTGGTACGCTTCTACTCACAGTAAAGAATTACTGAACCGACCTGACATGTTGATAGTTCTAAGACTGATAAACTATAAAATAAAGAGTAATAATACTTAAATACAGTATATGCATCTAGTTTGGATTATAATTTAAAGTTAAACATAACAATGGTAGCAACTATAAGAAACATTCTCCAGACAGGTGTGGGAAATTTCATGCACAGTTGCTCGTGTTCAATACAGAATTTATTGTCATTTTTCTACAGTGTGATGTTATGGTTAAAAAAAATGTTTTTATTTAGATATGCATGCTGCAGTCTGAACATAGTTAAAACTGACGAAGTAAACAAGCTATACACATATGCATGTATACCTCTGGGGAGAAGTAACAATGTGATAAAATCAATGATTTTCAATATAGGAAGGAGTACATAAGTATTTTTTATTTTTTTCAATTTTTCAGTATGTTTGAAATTCATTCATTAAAGAAGTTGTGGAAAGTGCCAGTTGATGTATTTTAACAACATGCACTTTGGATTTGAACAGACTGGTTCCTCAGACTTAGACTTTAGTTAGATACTGAAATTGTTTTCATCTGCTATCTTGAATTCCTTGTTTTAAGGTCTTTCAAGTTACTGAGATGAGTTTGCTGACAGGAGCAAAGGATTAGGCCATTTGACATGTCATTCAATAAAGAACCAACATCTTTGGCCAGTCTTTTATTTCACTTCTCTTCGTTCTTTGTTTTGCCTGAACGGCTTTTGCTCTGGCAATGGGTGGGGTTGGGTATGGGGTGTTGCTTAAGATTTCAGGCTGCCTCACAGGAGGGAAGTCTCATTTCCACTGCTGGATCTAATTACCTGTGTGGTGCGTGTGAATGGGAAACTACCCCAAAGCTTTCACAAACTCTCCCTTCAGGCACACAAAATAGGAAAAGCGATAAAGACCCACACTGTATTGCTTTGACTTCAGCTATCTAAATCTTACTACAGCCACTTTCTAATCATGATATGATAAGTGACTAAATTCCTACTGCCACGAAGCTGTAATCTCCCCTGCTCTCTCTCTTACCCTGCCATACATTCCAGGGCAATCAACAATTTCCCTGAAGTAGGACATTTGGCATTGGACAGTTTGTAAGCTGTTGCAACTTTTATTAAAGACACTCTTGCTGAATATCTAAAAATATTTCTTACTGTTTTGTAATACCTTGCTTACTGGGGTGCTCATAGTTACTTGAGGAAGTGGAGCAAAAGTTTGAAATACTGTATTATTTTACAGTTGGTCAACATATTTAAATATTATCAATAGAAGGAATTTGTATGAGATTAAGTCAAGAAAAAATTCTGAAAGGAGTCTAATTAAAGTAAGTTTCATGTAATCAAATCCTGGGTAAACAGATGCAGGGATATAAAGTCACTTTCTTGTCTTTAAATGGCTGTATATTGGTGATTGTTTATATTCATAAAGAAATACTGTCAGCTGACTTTCGAGTTACAATGAGAATAAAATACATTTTTACAAAATAAGGCTGATGGTGGCTTAATAAAAGTGGCTTCTGATGAGAACAAGATGATGGATATGTATTATATTTTTCAGACCAGAACTAAGGACTGAAACCCAGTAGGGATGATTTCCATGTTGGGATGGATTTCTAATGCCATAGTTATGATCATGTAAAAATATTATGTCTTAAACAGGCAGGCTGACTCTTGACTTCAACCTATACAATTTTTATCAGAATCTGAAGGGCTTTACTAACTCTTCAAAAGTCATATTTATCTATCTATCTATCTATCTAAACACACACATGTGCTTAGTATAGCAGTATAACTTAAGTAAATATTTCCAAGCTTTAATTTTTTTCTATGTAGAGATTAAACCACTTCTCAGAAGTTTTATAAATGTTATATTAGCATCAACTTTCCAAATTAAGCTTGACCCTTCCAATAAAATTTCCTAAATTAAAAAGTTTCCATGTGAAGCCCTATTTTATTAGAAGAGCTTCACAAATATGTTCACCATCCCAGGTCCTTGAGGTGTATAATTTTAAAATTGACCATTTTATAAAATTATATTCTAAAACCTAATGCACATGTATTACATTAATGATCATTTTTGAATAATTATTCAGAAAAATGGAGCTGAATGATATATTTTTACATTTAGAATGGCAATATTTTTCTAATTAATACTTCATTTGATGCTACAATAATCATGACAATTTAAATTGTAGATAGTCAAAATATGGACTTTAATTTTATATTTCCTTGGAGTTCATAATATGATAAGATAAAAGGTGATACAGAATAGTGCATAGTTTTTATAATAAATGTGTGTGTTTGGATATGTAGACAGACAAACAGAAGTCTGAAAAGAAAGATACTCAAAGTTTTAGCAGTAATTATACACAAAGATTGGGGGCAGGTTGTAATTTTCTAATAACATCCATTAAATAGTAATATGTGTATATATGCCTTTAAAAGCCACTGAGCTGCTTGATATTGGGATTTTATAAAGAACCTAAACTTCTCTAAAATATCAGTGTATTTGTTGGACTAAAAATATTTCTGGTGATAGTCAAGGTGAAGTTTGAGCTTTCATGAAGCACAACGTAAATTATTCTCTCAAGGCACACCACCAAATAATGATTGCATCATGGGTAAATAAATGACTTTGTCACTAATTTAATTAAAGGATTTAACTTACAATTTGGTCCTTTGCCAGATTGTAAGAAAAGTGACATGAGACATGTTAAGCAATTTTGTTATATTCAACTACAGACAATAAATGGCAAGTGAAGTAATATTGGAAAAACAAAAACAAGCAAACAAACAAATAAAACATTGTGGAACCCTTGTAGACTGCCTGGCAAACAGGTGAGGTGATGACAAGCCACCATAAGCAGGAGTAGAAGAATTGCTTTCATGTCTTGCTAAAGTGTTACAACAAATGTAGCACATGACATTCAAATGTAAAAGACATTAAGTAGCTTGTCCGCTTGCCTGAGCACACTACTCAGAAGTAAAGAAGTTCATTTTGAAGTGATACTCTGACCAGAAGTTAAGATGCTCCATGTGGGAGAACACACATGTAGACTCAGGTGGGGACAGCATTATTATTGTTACATTGACATACACATGGATAATAACACACATAGTAGAAACATCTTTGATAATGGCCAAAGAGTCAATAAATTCTGTTACTATTAAAATACATTCATTTATTTGCCCCCTTACATGTGAATTATAATTCTATGGTTATAATTAGAAATGGGATGGAGGGGGTGAGTAGGCTGAAAACACAACAGTGAAAAGCATGTCACAATATAGGTTTGTACAAATAGATTTGGAGGCAGAAGACTAAAAAACGGATGCTAACTGGGGTAGGAGAAGGCATCCCATGTGTAAGGTCACATTTGTGCTAAATTTTGAATTTCAATTTTCTTTCTCTAGTGACAACAGTCTCAGGCAGGCATTTGCTGCTACTGTATGGAACATTTCTCAGCAAAAGTCTCTCGTAAATAAACTATTTTAAGCCTCTGAGTGGAGAAAAGACAAGTACTTTGGATTCTGCATGTACATGTGGCAAATCTAACACTTGTATGCTTCTTCTCATTTCCAAAGGGACAGAACACAGTGGACTAGGATAAAAATTCCAAGGTTCTTCTCCAAAACAGGCCTGGTCATGATTCAATACTAATTCCATTTAAAACCCAAAAGTTTAATCTGAAAAATAATATTAAGTCTAAATATTAACATTGCACTGCTTCAATAACATTAAAACAATGTACTATTTATTTAGCAAAATAGTTGGCTAACAATTCAGTCAAATCTGCGTTTCTACCCTGATTGCTCAGTATTCCAATTTTGACTCTGCTTGAGAAGATACTCCAGAAAACTCTTTTCAAAAGAAAGTAAAATGTCTGTGATATCTTAGCATAAGCTTTCATAAATTATTAATTTATTTATGACCTAGGTCAAATAAAAGGTATAATAAAAAATCTCAGTGGTCAGGCATACAGTGATCCCCTGGAAGTAAATGAGTGCTCATGCTTAGGAGGACATTGAGATGCAGAGAGCACTTCTGCAACTTATTCAATAGACACAGCATTAGCCTAATGTTTATTGCAGTTTAGCACTTCAGTAATAGCTGGAAACCTTAACATTCTACTTTTAAAAATGGGTAGCAACTAGTAAAAAAATTAACCAGGAAACAGAAGACTTGAATAGCACTTGGAACCGATAGAGTTAACACATCTATTGTACTCAGAGAAGGAAGGATATGTATTCTTCTCAGGTATAGATTGACCAGCTGCTAAGATCGTTCCTATGTTAGTACATAACTCAAAACTTATCAAATGTAATAGAGTGAAAGTAATATATGTGCTGTAATGACATGGAATAAAATTAGAAACCAATAACAGAAAGAAATTTTGGAAACTCACAAATATAAAGAATTATATAATACATTCCTAAACCAATAAGTCTAAAAAAAAATCGCTAGCAAAATAAGAAAATACTATGAAATAGAGGCAAGTAAATGATCAGACATGAAGTGCAAAATAATGATTATAGAGAAGCTCAATGAGCTCAGCAAGCTCAAAGAAAACTACAAACAACTTCAGGGCAACTATGAAGGACCCCAGGGGAACTATGAAGAACTGCAGGGAGGCTACAAGGAACTTACTGAGAACTGCACCAACATTAAAAAGGATATAGAAATGATCAATAAAAGCCAGAAGGAAATGAAGAATACAATTTCTGAATTGAAGAACACAGTAGAAGGAATCAAAAGCAGGCTAGAGAAAGCAAAGGACCAGATCAGTGAGCTGGAGGTCAATGTAGAAAAAAATTTCCAGATAATGCAAGAAAATGAAAAAAGACTAAAGGAGAATGAACAGGTTTTAAGAGAGCTGCAGGACACAATGAAACATAATACTATATAACAGGGATACCAGGAGGAGAAAAAGAAATAGAAAACCTGTTTGAAAAAGTAATAACAGAAAACTTTCCTAACTTGAGGAGAGAAAAAGTCATGCAAGTTCAGGAAGCACAGAGGGTCCCAATGAAGATGAAGTCAAGCAGGCCCATTCCAAGACACATCATAATTAAAATGGCAAATTTCAAAGACAAAGAGAGAATCCTAAAAGCAGCAAGAGAGAAACAGCTAATAACATACAAGGGGGCTCTGAAAATGTTATCAGCTGATTTCTCAACAGAAGCACTATCGGCCAGAAGGGAATGGCAAAAAACAGTTCAAGCTATGAAAAACAAAGGCCTACAACTAAGACTACTCCACCCAGTAAGGCTCTAATTCAAAAATGGAAGGTGAAATAAGGAGTTTCACAGACAAAAGAAGGCTAAAAGAATACAACTCCACCAAATCAGCATTGCAAGAGATGCTAAAGAGACTGCTTCAAGAAGGTGAAGAAACAGACAGAGACAGACAGGAACACAGGTAAAAAGGAAAAAAATGACAATGAATAAGTACCTATCCATAATAATTTTAAATGAAAATGGATTAAGTGCACCAATCAAAAGACATAGGGTAGCTGAATGAATAAGAACCAACTTTAACTTATAAATGCTTTAAAATAATCTTGTTATAGGTAGATCATACTAAATAACATACAGTTTTGTATTTTGTATCTACATTACTGCAGGCTAACTTTTCTTAGATTGGAATTATTTCCTATCTAAGGGATAGGAAAAAGTAAGGGAAAGAAAAGTAAGAAAACATGGATATATGGTTCGATTCCCCAGCCAGGGCACATAACCAGGTTGCAAACCAGGTCTCCAGGTTTCTCCTTTCACCTGGAGGCAGGTGAAAGGCAACCATACATTGGTGCCTCTCTCTCTCCCTACCCCTCTCTCTAAAAATAATAATAAATTCTTTAAAAAGAAAAAGGAAATGTGGATATATATTACATAGAATACATGCTATCTTTCTTATTTACTGTTACAAAATATGTGCTTCTTTGTAGGTATATAATATATAGAGATTATTAGCAATTTATGTTTTAAATATCAGCCAACTGGTAGTTGGTGTGTGGAGAAATTAGGCAGTCTTTAGGTTAGAAAAGATGCTGAGAGTGAAGACTAATTTGGGATGGAAGTTAACAACTACTTAACTATATGATTCATGTACGTGGGCAATACCTTTTATCACAGTTAGATGAGAGTCCTTTCAAATAGATAGTGGAAATTTCAAGCATTGAAGGCCCCAAACTGGGGGTGCTTGGGAAAATGTATTAATGCTATAGTAAACTTCATTATTCAAATGTGAATGTGCCTAATTTCTACCTCGAGAGGCTCTTAAATAGTTCAGTGGTTAGTTTAGGACCACATAGGAAGTCAACCACAAGTTCAAAAAACCAGCTAGAATACTAGTCTACCAAATTATTTAAATCCTAGTTTTTTAAACCTCAAATTAGTAGATATCATAATTCTTACTCTGTGGGGACCAGCTGAGCACTGCAGGTACCATTATTTCTGAAGGCTTCAATTGGTGAAACATGTGTAGAGGAGAAACAGAGGGTTTTGAGGAAAATCATACCTCTGCATGGGGGAAAAAAATCAATCTACATTCTAACATGGGAAACTCCAAAAAAAAAAAAAATCAGTTGTAGTTCCAGTAGCTTAAAATAAAGTTGAGCTGTATTATTGGAGGGGGTGGGATATGACTCAGAAACCAAATTCATTCTTTACTGTGGGTTTGGCACTGTCTCTAGGACAGCTTTCACAAGAACAAGTTTTGCAATATTGTTTCTGTGATTATATTTCACAAAATAGCATTCCAATGTAAAATAAGTCTTAAAGAAAAGGAAAAATGCTTAATTTACTGCAATATATTTAAAATATTATCATGTAACATGTAACAATTATATAAGCTATTGCCATATTTTAACTTTTTTGCATTAACTCTTCAAAATCCAGTATGTACTTTAAATATTTGTAAAACTATGTATGTGTGTAAATGTATTTGTGCATGTGTTTGGTAATATTGCAATTAATATCACTTAAAATTAACTCTTTAAGGAAATGAATTAACATAAGCATTCTGCAATAATGAAAAGAAAACTGTATTAATATGATTTCAGAGGCTGACAGAGGCAATAATTAAATGGTGAGTTGTCAGGATATGAAAGGAAAATAAAGAAATACACATTGATGGTTACAGAATAGACAGGAGGATGTTAAAAACAAGTAAAGGAAAAGGAGAAGCTAAAGAACTTATATGTATGACACATAGACATGAACTAATGGGGATATTGCTGGAGGGAATGGGGGAAACTAGGTGGAGGAGGCAAAGGGGTAAAAATTGGTACAACTGTAATAGCAAAATCAAAAATATATATTAAAAAATAAGTGGGCAAAGAATCTGAATAGACATTACTCCAAAGAAAATATACAACATCATTGTCATTGAGGAGCTTCAAATAAAAACCACACTGTGATACCATTGTGGCTATGAAAAAAAAACCCAAACAAACAAACAAAAAAACAGACCATGATAAGTGATGAGAAAAGGAAAAAATTGGATCCCTTATACATTGCTACTGGAAATGTAAAATGGTACAGTCACTTTAGAAAATATGGTGGCAAGTCCTCAAAATATTAAACAGAGTGTTACTTGACACAACACTTTCGTAAGCAAGGGAAATTAAAACATGTCCACCAAAAAGTTGGAGGAAAATGTTCACTGTTGCTTTATTCACAACAGACCAAAGGCAGAAACAACTCAGATGTTAATCAATTGCTGAGTGGATAAGCTAAATGTATAGCCATAAAATAGAATAGTATTTTGCCATAGAAATAAACAAAGTATGGATACATGTTGCTACATGGATGGACCTTGAAAACATGCTAAGTGATGAAAAGCTAGTCATAAAAACCATGTTACGTGATTACATTTATATTATACACTTGAAACCTAGACATTTTTATTAACCAATGTCAGCCTAGTAAACTTAATAATTTTTTAAGTTATTAAAAACTTCAAAACTTAATAACTGCCCACCAGAGTGGGCAGTTCTATGGAGACAGAACATAGATTAGTGATTGTTTAGGGCTTGTGGGATTGAAGAATTGATAGATGGGCAAGAGCTAAGAAGTACAAGATTTTTTTTTTAAGTGATGAAAATATTCTAAAATTTACTGTCATGAAAGTTATACATAAGTATTTAAAAACTATTGCATCGTAAACTTAAAATGTATAAATTGCAAGGCGTGTACATTATATCTCAAAAACCCCTTGAGAAAAAATAAGGTTTGAGGTATCCACCAGATATTTGTGGTTATGTAACATAATTTTGTTTTACAGTTTTATATTACCTTGTGATTTTCAAATATATTATCTCATTTGATCTTAGAGACAATAATGAAAAAAGAACATTAAGCTACATCATAGTTTAGGGATCCAGCAATAATCATTCAATTTTTATGCAGAGGTTTACCTGAAAAAAGTTAATGCTATATAATGCAGGTAATGCACACTAACCTATCATGCCCCTGGAGACAGAAGAATATTGACTTCGGGTGGTGGGTACACAATGCAATATGCAGAATATGTATCATAGAAATTGCATGATTAAATTTCCTATGATTTTATAAACCAATGCCACCCCAATAAATTTAATTTAAAAAATCAATGATATAAACTGATATTCTCATTTCAGAAGATTTTATTTATTTTTCAGAGAAGAGAAAGAAGAAAAAGAGGGAGAGAAACATCAATGTATGAGAGAAACATCAATAGGTTGCCTCCTGCATGTGCCCCCAACCAGGGACCTGGCCCACCACCCAGGCATGTGCCCTATCAGGGGATTGAACCAGGGACCTTTCCGTTCATGTTCACAGGCTGACGCTCAACCCACTGAGCCACACCAGCCAGGGCTTGACGTTCTTTTAAGTGTTCAAATCTCATTCAAATGTAAAATACCTATACAGTTAATAGTAGTAATTAAGCAGTTCTCAGGTTTCTGGATAAGGTCCTCAGTTTCACAGTCTTGTTAAAAAAAAAAAAAAAAAAAAAGCTTTTTAAAATAATGATGAAGAGAAGGCCAAAAAGAGATTTGCTTCTGCAAAATCAAGATTTGGGTCCAAGGTCCTAGTCATTTTAGGATAACACTTTCCATAGTTCTTTCCTTATAAGATTTTGATGAGCATTTATTTCACTCCTGTTCAGTTCAATGATGAAATACATCTATTTTTATTACATCTTATTTTTTTAAGTGAAAGAGCTGTATAAAAGCTATTTAGCTCTCTCAATATTATTTCTAATGAAAAATATGATGAAGAAAAACTTGTGAAAAGTTTAAAGTAGAGCATGGCGTGTCCTTTGTACACATCTGTACAAAGATCCCACTGCTGGAAACATGATCTAAAAAATGGACAACCTGCTTTTATGGTCATTACAAAGCAAGGCATTTGCCTGTGCAACAGGAAGAAGCTAACTGCCATTTTTAGCATTTTTCTGGATCTTCTGAGTTGATTCCATGACACAAAAATTCCAACAAAGGTAAATTTGAACATGCACCCTGCTGCTACATCTTCCTTCCCCGAGGTTCTTCCTTTGGAAGGGCAGGACTACTAAAAATGGAAGCATCTCTTCACCCTGTTAGGCTTACTTCCCTTCAGAGCAGAGGCCTGCATAATACTCTAATCATGCTGGAAAGTCATAGAGGGGAAAAGAGAGATTTCTGTACTATGTCTAGACAATTATACTTTGCTTTTCTGTTCTCTTTCCATACTATTTAATTCATCAACCAAAACAGATGCATGCACGCTTACTCCTTATAAATTTGGTAGATTAATTTCATGTAAATACATGAGTTTTAAATTCACACACTCAATACATTGAAGGGAACAAAAGCTAGTTTTAAATTAGTTGATCTACTGATATTGTATTGTATAGAATAAAGAGTTAAGAATTTCACCCTCTAAATTTGTACATCTGGATAACCTTAATTCATATGTAATTCAGGAAGTTTGTTTACTGACAGATTATTTTCATTAAAGTGTCTATAATAAAAGTGTGAGACCAAAGCAAAAGTACATAGAGACAATAAAGTTAATTGAATGTATTATTCCTTGTGTGCTCAGACTGTATCATTCACTATTCTCCAAATGTTTTGTTAGTCAATAGTAGATGTGAAGTACTGTTCTGAGTCCTTGAGATAAATTGTAGTGGGAGAAACAGGCAAATTGATGTGTGGGAAATGCTCCAATAGATATATGATTACAATAGAAGTTAAGAGGAAGGAAAATAATTTTTAACTAGATAAATCTGAAAGAAATAATTTAACAGGGAAGAATATACACAAAAATGCATATACATACATGCACAAAAGCACACAAAAATAATTTCCAACTATGGGCAAGCAAACTTGAAGTAGACATGTGACTGCTTAATGCATTATGAAGTGATGGAAAGTTCAACATTGTCGGATCTGATGACCTTATACCTGCTCAATCCCTCAGTTTAAGTGTGTGGACATGGCAGTGCTAGAGCTTCAGGGATTCTTCCATCATCCAGGTAAATAATTTCAATTTGCTTAATAAATAAGAAGTCAGTAGGAAGCTAATAAAATTTTTAAGCAGAAGGCCATGGTGGCAGTATGGAGGATGTATTAAAATTAGGTTCCCAAAGAATAGGAAAGAAGTTACTGCAACAGTAGCTATTTGGATGGTTCAGAAGGCCACAGCTATGGGCAACTGGCATTTGGCAGCTTCATTACAATGACGTACCCACTCGTGCATCATGTTTCATGAAGAGATTTTTGGTGCATCATCAAATCTCCCAGGTACTTCAGACCCCTACAGTACAGACTTGATACCGTGCGTCTTTTGGTTTTCTCTAAAGTAAAATCACCTTTGAAAAGGAAGAGATTTCAGACTATTGATGAAATTCAGGAAAATACGATAGGGCAGCTGATGGTGATTGGGAGAACTATGTGAGGTCTAACTGTGCCTACTTTGAAGGGAACAGAGGCGTCGTTGTCCTAATGTTTTTTGTATCTTGTATCTTCTTCAGTAAATGTCTCCATTTTTCATATCACATGGCTAGACACCTTCTGGGCACGTCTCCTACAGCTGAGTACTCAACTATGCTGACCAGCACAATAACAAGTGAAAGTTTTCCTTCATAGCAGGGCTTTCACCCCTATTCACAGAACATTTACAAATTTGTCATCAGCTCTGCCTTTTACTTCCTTGCTTGTCTATTTTGACACGTGTCATAACCACAAGTTATCTATTCAAACAGGTAATGGCCATCACTGTAACAGAGTGAAACTACTAGACATAATCATGTTGCTTTTTTATACTTAAAGTTTTTTTTGGAAGTGATAGTGGTAGTAGTGATGATGGCAATGATGATGATGATGATGATGATAAGTCAAGTCTAGAGATATAAATTTTGGAGTAATTAGCATATATACATGTTAGTGTGAACCAGGTGAGTGGAATCATCATTTTCATAAATGTTTTCTTTTAATTATCTTAAATACTATCCATCAGAGTAGTATTTCATAGGTTTATTTTTATGCTTTAAATCTTAAGACTCAGAACTACAGTTTTCCATGCATTCATATTTAACTCGTTATTTAATAAACAGGAGACATTATTTATCATTTCCAAAGAAATGGATTTTGGACCTCAAGTTTACATCACCATTAGGCAAAATGTGTTAATAAAGTAAGTTTCATGCCCTGCCTGGTGGCACAGTGGATAAGGCATCAGCTTGCAAACCCAAAGGTCGCTGGTTCAATTCCCAGCCAGGGCACATTACCAGGTTGTAAGCCAGGTCTCCAGCCAGGTCTGTGGCTGGAGGCAGGTGAAAGGCAACCATACATTGATGTCTCTCTCCCTTTCTTCCTCCCCCCACCTGCCCTTCTTTCTAAAAATAATGAATTAAAAAAAATTAAGCCCTGAAAAAAAAAAGTAAGTTTCAAAATGAAAACCAACACCTTTTCAAAAATACATAAGATACTTTGATGAAAGGATAAACATCCCTTTCTAACTGCTCACCTTTTATAGGGCTTTTCACCAGTAAAGGCATTCTCTCAGGATTTAATTCTCCTCAGAAAAGTTAAGAAAACATTGACATAATAGAATTTCATCCAAGATGAATAATGTATTTGACATTGTGAATCTGTAAGGAACCATATGATTCAGGGTCACACAACCTTTTACCTTCATATGTCACTGTTTTTGCTTCGACATTGAAGTCCATGTGTATCCCTGAATTTGTCTCTATTTCTCTAATTCTGAAATTTGCTAGTAAATGTGCTAGTCTGTGGTTTGCCTTTCCATTAGTAAAGAAAATCAATGAATAGAAAAGATTCTTACAGCATTTACAATAAGTCCTTCAGACCAACCAGAAAACTAGAATTTTCCTGAGTTAATAGAATTTTTCAAGATTTCCTGAGTTGAACTCTGGCTTCAGGCCACTTATTTATTTATTTTCATTCTTTTGAGTTAATGAAAAGGTTCTTTGTTCCTAAGCGCTATCAATTTTGCCTAAAAGGAAGTAATTTGTTGAATATTCATATGAACTGGGCTTCAGGAAGCCATGATACATGGTAGGTCAGTCAAATTTCTTGACTCATTAACTTTTTTCTTTATCTCCTCTTCTAGGTGAGGTTGTTTTTATCATAAGCAGTAGAAACTCAGAACACTATGCAGAAATAATGAAGAATTTTACCCTAGGTGTTCAAGAAAATTCTTTTAAACGATAACTTTAAAAAAATTATAAAACTCACTCTGCTACTTTTGTCTTCTTTGTCCGTAAGAGTAGAGAAAGCACCACTTGAATGACATTATTTTAGATTTATGAAGAGGGTGCCAACATCTTTTAGAACCTACCTTTTTGTAAGTCATGAGGCTTCTATATATACTTAAGGGGCAAAACGTTATGCATCTCATGAGCAACTTGCAGTATGTTTTTCATGTTGGAGTGAGTGTTAATGGAAACACCTCAAGTATTAAGCTAAAAAGTGAAATCATTATCTCAACTAAAAATATTAATTGAGGTAATTGCAAGGAGATCATAGTTCATATAGAACTTAGTTATAATTTACACAATTATATTCAATTACAAAGAAAAAATAATGAAGCTGTTTATCTTAAGTATTCACCTATCTGAAAATTGCAACTACTAAGAGGCAATGTGTACACACTTATAATACCAAATTGAACTGGATCTGATGTAAGCTAATGAATACCCTGAGGGCAGGGTAGTTTGGCTAGAGTACAAGTCTTCCAAAAACATCATAGTGCCAAATCAGATTTCTTAATTTTGACTTTGTTTGAAAGGAGTCTCATTTAAGTATAATTGCTAATCTCTAACCCTAAACTTTTTGGTTGTGGGACCTGAAGGTATTTCTTCATATAAAATATAGTCTAGTTCTGCATTTCTTAAGCTAAATAAGAGGAATCAAATATCAATAGATCAATGCAAGAAAGAAATAAAACATGAAATTAAAGGCAGCCGATAGCATTCTACATATAAATTTTTCAGTTTCTTCTTTGTATTCCCAGAAAAAAAATATAAGTAAGATCATTTTGCTGGAATGGTTTTTTTTGTTTTTTTTTTTTTTTTGGTGATTTTGAATATTTGTCATGAACACAATCTCTAGAGCTAATATTCTAGTTTGAATTCTGACTTCAGCACTTACACAGCTACATGGCCTTTGTCATGTAGGCTACTCTCTTAGCTTCAGTTTCTTTATCTGTAAAATGAGAATCTGAAAATACTACTTCAATGTACCTCATACAGATATTACAAGGATTAAATGTTCTGATAGATGTAAAACACCGAGAATAGTGTTTGACACAAACTAAGCATTATATAAATGCCAGCTATTATTATTGGTACAAGGAAATGCTGCATAATTCAGGTGTGTTAGTCATCAGAGGTCCAAAGGTGCAAGCAAGGCCAGAGGAAAGATTCCTTTTGGGAATAATCTATGTTTCCTCCTTGGATCTGGTATAGGTAGACCAATGCCCCACGGGGCCATAGCTGGTTAAAAAGCAGAAATCATTTAAAGACAATAGCACTCTGTGACTGGGGAAGCTTTCTTTCATTTGCTGATTCTCCAGAAAATATTCTTTGTTCTTGTAAATCTGTCTCAAAATTGCAACACAGTATTGGAATCCGAGGTGTGTCTGGGTGTGTTTTACTTATATTTTCCCATGATAAAAGTCTTATTATGCACTTAGTATTACTTGAGTATTCAAGACCTTTTATTTTCCTTTTTTTTTTTTTTTTTAAAGAGAAACAAATTTGATAAATGTACAATTTAAACTAAATATCCCTTTTCACAACCTTGGTCTATAATTTAAAAAGTGGAATAGCAGTCTCCTTCCTAATGTGAAAAGATACAAAGGCTTATATAAAATTATACCCATTCACACATTTTGCCATTACAAATAGTAAAATACTATAATATTTCACCTGTATTTATTGGCTTCAACATTTTTGCCATGTAAATCAAAACTTGCAAATTGGACAAATACATCCTAGTTTAACATCAAGTGAGAAGCCTTTTGCCCTCTACAAATATTTACTTAGAAATCCATGAATTGCTATTGAAAATGTGTTTCTTCAGAGATCAGTTATATCATGTTCACTTGTGCTACTGTAAGATGACCTCTTCATTTATCTGTGCTGCTAAGTTAATTATAAAAGTGCTTGCAGTGAGCGAACATTTTGCTTGCCTACTCAGCATCTTGAACTAGATTAATCTTCTAGCAACACTTAATGGAAACTAAATCACACATCAACATGCTATAACAATATAATGATGAAACAGCAAGTGAATCACTCAATTAACTCTGATAAATAATCAAAACATGCTTTGCTCCTACAACTTATAAAGTCAAAATAAGCCTTTATGCTTAGTCTCCTTTGTAAATATGACTAAATTTTGGAAGGTAAACATTCATGAAATGCATTTTGCACACATAGTAGAAAAAAAATGCTTAATTCAAATGAGATTCCAAGCAAAGTGCTACCATATTTGAAGTCATATAACATTATATTACATGTAATATATTTCTGTATATAATCTGTAGTCAGTCATTAAAACTAGGGAGCTATAAATACATATATATATATGCATAAATTAAAGTTGATTCATTTTCTTTCTGTATGTGAATTGTTTCCAAAATATGTATTGCTATAATTGGATTGGTGGTTGATGTTGTCTTTGTTTCAAGGGTTCTAATAACCAATTACCTATGATTGTGATGGACTAAATGTTCTCTTTAATTCTAAATGGCAGATTTGCTCATTTTTGCCCAACCTACTGACTACATAATGAAAACAATTATACAAGCCTTGGCCATTTAGCATATAATCTAGCATTTCCCACTTTTGTTATTATAAACATATCTAGGCTCATGAGAAAATCTTATAGAAAAAATTATTATCAACATGATAAATTACTCATTAAAGATCCAATGATGTTAGGGCTAAAAATAACAAACTATACTGGTCATATCTTTTTGTTCTTGATAAATTTATAATACATTTGGGGACTTCGCAGCTACATATGAAGAACTTAAATAGTAGTATGAAGTAGCCTGAAGTTCCAAGAGGCCTAAAACATGGTTTTAGTGATGGATTTAAGAATAGCTGGATTGCAAGGTCTGTTGGGAGGATTCTTGGAGCTGGTGATACTCGAGGTAAATTTGAAGTCAGAAAGTAACTTTAACAAATAGATTAAAATAAAAGAAAGGTAATTTCAGGTAGAGGAAATTGTGGAATACTCTTTGAACACTGGCACTCATAAAAACAGTATGAGAGATTATAATATATTTACTCTGAAAACATTTTGGATGCAGTTCAAACATTTCCAACTTCAAGTTTTGGTAAGGTTTAATTACTAAGTGCTTCTTTTAAAAATGGTCTAGTTACAGCCTTAATTAAATGAAATTGGCTCTATGTCTTGATGCTCATATCAGACTGTAAATTTCTTATACATAAAGTGCATGTAATATTTTAACTTCCATATGGGAATTGTGAATAAATCTTAGATGATAATAAACAAGAGAAAAAGAGATGAAATCAGTTATTGACAATCCATAAAGAAATTTTATGTGACCAATTTCTTATTGACTTCAGAAGCTTGCAAAAATAATTTATGAAGACTCTGTGTTGTTTTAAAAATTGTTACTCTACTTTCCCTACCCTTTACTTTTCCTTTATTTTTAATATTGTTTTTCTGGCTTTTATTTTTTTATTAAAAAATACTTTATTTATTATTTTTAGAGAGAGGGGAAGGGAGAGAGGCACAGAGGGAGAGAGACATCAATGTATGGCTGCCCTCCACCTGCCTCCAGCCACGGACCTTGCTGGAGACCTGGCCTGCAACCTGGTTACGTGCCCTGGCTGAGGAATCAAACTAGCGACCTTTGGGTTCGCAGGCCGGCGCTTATCCACTGTGCCACCAGCCACAGTTTTCTTTATAAAATTTATTTCATGTGACTCTCACCCAGTGCTATATAAAAGTAAAAATGAATATAGAAAAAATATGTTACATAAACAAAAACAAGTATAACCAAAGTAATAAATTTATACAAACTTACAGCTTATTAATATCTAGAAGTTATATTTTATAACAGATTAATAATAATAATAAATAATAGGTCTACTTATTGAGGGTTAAGTTGTAGCCACTTTACATGGGTTGGCACTTTTATTCTTTAGGACTACCTCATGTGAAAGGTGGATATTCTTTTTTTTTAAAGATTTTATTTAATTATTTTTAGAAAGAGGGGAACAGACAGAGGCAGAGAGGGAAAGAGACATCAATGTATGGTTGCTTTTCACCTGCCTCCAGCCACAGACCTGACTGGAGGCCTGTTTTGCAACCTTGTTATGTGCCCTGGCTGGGGAATCGAATTTGCAATCTTTGGGTTTGCAGGCCCGTGCCTTATCCACTGTGCTACCAGCCAGGGCTTGAAAGGTGGATATTCTTATTGTCACCATTATATAGTTAGGAAACCTGGTGCTTTGCAACATAAATTACTGGCTTTTGGTCACAGAATTAATACATGTAAATGCTGAGAGTAAGCTGGCTCCAGCTTCCTGAGTGTTAAGCTTTGGTGCAGGATGTTTAAATAAGATGAGACTCTTGAATCAAACCTCTTTGAGGGCCAGTAGTTCTATCTGGCTTCACAGGGGTGCAGTCCCTAAAGCCTTTTACCAGGTGGCCACTATCACACCCCACAGTTCCATTTACAATAATTAGATCTGTGGCAGAGTCTGTGTTTCTGCAGTTTTAAAAATCTCCACAGGTAATTCTGATGCACACTTCTAGGGTTGTGAACCTTGATTTAGAGTCTCTGTCAGCCTGAAGCATTGTGGCAACTAATGGACCTGTCATGTGCTAAACACTGTCTTGCATTTGCCATCCTCATTAGCTCACAATAGGGAAGATGAAAGTTGAATGAACCGAGACAAATATTTCCAATATTTCTTTCAGTATACTTTACAACCAGTCTTAATTTGGGAGAGGGATAAAATGTGTCTTTTTAAATAATAGAATTTTTATTGTGCATTTTGCGTTTGGTAAAGATTAACTTCCTGTCTGAAAAGTAGACAGATTGAACCAGAGTTCATTAAACATGACACAAGAAAACATTTTTACTATGAGATTTATTATAGCTTGCTAAAAAATCAAAAGAACACATGTACTTTTTCAAAAACAAACAAACAAAAAAGGTTCATATGTAGCCAAATTGCATAACTAGGCCTGTTAAGTTACTTAATCATTTAACTCCTAGAACAATAGCCACTCAAAATCAGAGAAAAAATGAGTAATTTAAAACAAAAGAATAATAAGCATTGGTGAGGCTGAATATTTTTTATTTCAATGTTGAATTCTACTCTTCCTGCATGTATTGTATAAACTTGGAGGGATAAATAATTTACTATAGAAATGAGCAAATACTAATTTGACATCTGACCTCTTACCCTTTTATGATTTCTCTAAACAACACCAGATATTTGCCCATATTAAGAATTCACTAAGGACTTAAGTGTTTATGGGGTCAGAAAAGATGCATTTCTTGATTAAAAAATTTCAACTAAGGGAATGTCTTAGGTAGTAGCTTCCGAAGGCAGATCAGTGCCATCTAGTGGCAAAGCTAGTTAACATCCTCTCGGATCAAGTCAGTAGCTAAGGTGCCTGTGACACACATATATGTATGTGATCTGTACACATGGGTATGAATTTTATTTTATTTTATTTTTTAATTTTTAAATATTTTATTTATTATTTCCAGAGAGAGGAGAAGGGAGAGAGGCAGAGAGGGAGAGAGACATCAATGTATGGTTGCCTTTCACCTGCCTCCAGCTACAGATCTGGCTGGAGACCTGGCTTGCAACCTGGTTATGTGCCCTGACTGGGAATTGAACCAGCGACCTTTGTGTTTCACAGGCTGGCGCCTTACCCACTGAGCCACCCTCCAGGGCCCATGGGTATGAGTTTTAAAATGTACATTTACTTTCTAAAGAAATTTAGCTCAATATAGAATAATGAAACAAACATATAATTATTTCACTAAGATAAAGGCTTATATTGAACAATTTAATAAGAAATGAGAAATGATTTGTATCTAAGACAGACAATATATGAAAGATACAAGAACATAGCTTAAATGGATAGATAAATAAGACCTCACACTAGAAAAAAGAAAATAAACTAGATTTAAAAAATAGTAACTAAAGTATGATTTTTTGTCAATATTGGGCTTGAGATTATTATAAATAGGATCGCTAAAAATTCATAATTGGATACACTTTTTCTGTTTCTTCAATGGCAGGATTAGTAAAAAAAAAAACAACAAAAAACTGGACAATATTTCAGAGCATGATATTTAAGATAGAAAAGAGGAGAGGTCACTAGGAGAAATACTTAATAACCATGATATTTTATGAGAATTTATATAATTTCCTTACTGTAGATCCTGAATAATAAGATGAAAAAAAAATCCCTCTAGAAATGTTCGTGAACTGTCTTACCTCGAGGGAAGGAATGGGCTGGGTAAAATTAAGTTTCCTTTCAGGCTTTAATTGTATTAAAAGCCAAGCATCCTTTTTCATAATACACCTTTTTGGTGTTGAGTTAATATGACTGACCCACTGAAGTTCTGCCTTTTGTTAGTCCTTTTCCTGTGACTCCAATTAACTTTACAAAATTTCTATTCAGAGGTAAAAAAAATAACAAAAAACCTAGGCAAGGGATTCATTTAGCTAACAATGCTGTAGTATAAAAATCTCTATAGGAGTTTTTTCTGACCTGTTCCAGGGACTCTGCCAACTCAAACTTTGAGATGATAATAGAGCTCCGCCTAGCCCCGGAGATAAGGGGAAAAAACCCATCACATCAGAGTCAATTGCTGTTAGAGGAATTCAAAAGAATCCAAAATAGTCTTAATGTCTAAAAATGCCACATTTTCTACCTAGAGAGTAGGATCCAAAAGGGGACAGTAGGTTGACTTAGCAGTGATGTAATTTTCTCAGCCTGATGAGGAAGGCTTTTATTGTTACCAACCAGCTATCAGAAAGAGGGGGAGAGGTCCTTTCTGCAGCCACTCGGGGACAATGCGGTTCTGTGAGGCGCAGGGGCAGGAGCAGACCGGCCGGGCGGCCTCTCCCGCCCCAGTCCCAGTCAGGATGACTGTTCCCCGCCAGCCTCTGAAGCCCAGAAACAGCTGCGACTTCTTTTCTCTCCTATGTTGGACTTGAAATACTCTCTCTCTTCAGTTTGGCACTTTGTTCCTTTGTGTCCTTTTGTTAACATAACCACGAAAAAGGAAAAAGGAAATGTAGGGGACTGCCATGATGCTATTTTTTAAAGTTTACATTACCTTCAATTTTCTCACTGATGATAGCAATGGTTTTAGAACTTTTAAGAAGCCATTTTACATGGACTATCCTCAGATTACACACCATGTGTCAGGTAGATACAAGAATGACATGCTTATTATTTCTCAACAGATTTTACCTGGAAGACCATATAATTAAATTGCATGTAATTAAATCATTACTACTAACATCTTTCAAGGAAAGCTAACACAATGTCACTGAGTCCAAGGCCTACTGAGATGTGCACGCACATGTCCGTAAGACATGCACACATGTATACTATATATGTCCACATGTGCACACTTATGCACATATAAACACATACATACACACACAGACATATTTATCCATATATGCCTTTTTTCTTGATTTACAAGTTGAAAGCGACCATATCATGTGTACAATAAAAATAATAATTATTTCAGGGAGCATTTACCAGGAAGGATTACACTATATTAAAGGGTAAAATATAGAGTTTATGTTCACTTTAAATATAATGAATTATTAGAGTCTAGGAAATAGACTTCTAAATCATTGACAGCTATATATATGTCATAACTTAATTGTGCATTTTCTATGTTTCAATGATGGTCTGGCAATAGTTTTGGTTTTGTCATGAACTTTATCATTACTTTTGAGATATAATCTCTATTAGTTAAATAACTAATAACTTTTTCTTTATGCCATACATAAACATTTATTATAGTCTGATTTTTTCTCCATTTCTCTAACTTCAGCTTAATTTACTTATATTTTTGATTAATTACTTTTTTATCCTCAAACTTTTACCTATCTTTCTCACTGACTGTGTGAAACAGCTGTGATCACAAATAGTGATTAATTAATTCAGTTGTCATATAACTTTGGTCCTTCCCTTTTTTCCTCTCTATATAAAATAGTTTTATTATCAAAAAGGCCTTGCCATCAAGAACTCATACAAAACATTTTTTACAGTTATTCATGCTAATCACATGCCAGAAAACCTAACTTTAATATGTTGAATAAACATGTGTACCTCCAAAATGCATATTTCCTTTTTTAAATCCTCACCTGAGTATATGTTTTTTATTGATTTGAGAGAGAGGTCATTTTGAGAGAGAAACATCAATCCATTGCTCCAAACAAATCTAACTGATAGGTTAATATAATTATCTCCTGTGTTTATCTTGCCTAGGGTCATCCAGCTAGTAAGTAAAGAGATGAGATTTAGACTATATTCTAGCTCTCAAAACTAATAGTCTTACCTGTGCAGTGCCATCCATGATACTGGAATCAACCCTCTTGCAGTGAGACAGGCCCAAGACAAAAACCACATCTGGCCTGCTGCCTATATTTTATGGGAGCCCAGCTATGCACATTTGTTTATGTCATAAAACTGCTTTATTATTACAATTTGGTTGAGTTATTATGTATATAGACTAATACACAGATTTTTCTCAATAAATATATAGTCAATCCTCCATATTTTCAGGTTTCACAGTTGTGGATTCAGCAAACTACAGAGTGAAAATGATTTTCCATCCATGGTTGGGAGCCTGAGAATGCACAGGTTTCCATTCTCTCACCCAATTTCCAAATATATTGGAATATGAATTGAATCAGAATTTCCAGTCCTTCAGATCTTTTACTCTCTCTTATCTATTGGCCACCTTCTTGCCTCACTGCCTCTTCTTTCAGGGATAAAGCTAAGGTTCATCCATGCCCATACTCACCTTTCATCAGTATTCCTGATGCCCTTTCTCACTTCCTTGGCAAAGTCACAGCTGTGTATCACTGCAGCCTTTGGTGTCCACATTGGAATATTTGCGCTAAGTTCATTGTCAACAACCTTAACTTTGCCGTGATGGAGACAAGTGAATAATCAGTCTCCGATTCCTCCTACTTAATATTTGTACCTTTTGCCACTCAGCCTGATATCTTGGCTCGTTCATTTCTTTGCTCTGTCATAATGGACCTTTAATTTAATAATCAAATAGAAGCCATCACATGGAAATGCCACCAGCTTCCTTCACTGAGTGCATCTTTACTTTTATTTTTTATCTCTCCCTTCCATTAAAATGTATCGACTTTTTTTCCTTTTAAGATAATTTAATATTATCCTAAGTTATCTGAACGTGTGTCTTCTCCCACTACTTCTCCATTGGATTACCTCCACTCTGGATTTCTTGGAACCCAAAACTTTTGACCATATACTCTCCCTCTTTTATGTTTATTTCTACCTATAGAAAAGCTGCTGAAGCTGACTCTGCAGGTAGACAGGGACTAATGGATCAGGTAAAAATCTGGCATGAAAGCTTTTGATCAAGTTTGCCACCTTTATACTTTTCTATCAGGAGTCAAATAAACCTGTTTATTAAGGGTGTGGGAGGATAGCAGACTGCCTTAAGCTCAATACCCTCTTTTCTCTTCCTATCTGATCTCACCCTTCTAACTCACTATGAACCATTTTAAAAGAAGTGCTCGCTCCACTGCACCTCTGACATGCCTCCCAGCCCACTTCCTCTGGCATTCATCACTCCACAGAGAGTCCCCGTAAAAGTCACAGGCATCAGCTCCCTGTTCAAAGACACTTCTTGTTAAGACTTAACAATGTTAGGCAAGCCCTGCTTACTCGTCTCCTGTCTTTTCTTGACTTCCTTGCATTCTGCTCCCTGCAGAATGCCCAGCACTCTGTGGGCACAAATCACAGCCACTGGTAAATGTGTGTTGCCTGGCTTACCAACCGACTCATGAATGAGAACTCCAGGGTCAAAGTCATCATTGATTTCTGCAGAGTTTTCTGTCTCTTAGATGGTTATTTCACCTGAGACCTGAGTCCTGCATTCCTTCTAAGGCAGTTCATTTCATATGGGATTCCTGGGAAGAGGCTAAAACCACATTAAACTCTTAAGAATACTCTATATTTAGAATGTTTTAGAATCAGAGGGAAGCCCTTCAGTTAACATTATGTGACTTTCCAAGCTTTCACACTTGGTCAGAAATAGAAAAGAATGGTGAAGCACACTTCCACGAAGGCTCAAATTATACTATTTTGCAAAGTGTAAAACTTGCCCATTATTATCCATAAATTAGTGATACATTATAATTATTTAATCTACATTTCTTGTTAAACATCTTAATTATGTCACTTCATCAGTTTATAGGAATTATGTGATGAGGTCTAATTACTCTAAATAGCTGAGCACAATTAAAAAATCTTACACACATGAAGTGTCATATATGTTAATTTTTTGTTTTCTGTCTGTCTGTCTGTCTCTCTCTGTCTCTGTCTTTCTCTGTCTCTTTCTCCTTCTGTTTTTTGTCTCTATCACAAGGAGGTAAAGGCTGGCTCAGTTTAAATGGGATAAGGGAATGTTTATCTTTCAGGTAACCTCTTGCCCGGGGGTCACCTACTGCCATTCTCTTCTTACAGTAAGCACAGTTACCGGCAACTTGTAGAGTTTAAGTCCCTGAAGGTAATAATTAGAAAGCATCACTAGATCAACTGCAATGATGCTGACTCTGATATTTCGTACAGCTTGAGGGTCCAGAAAATTGATGCAAGCCTGAGAGGTGGAAGTTTATCTTCAGATTTCTCCACTGCCAGTCTGCTACCTATCACCCTTTCAGCGTGAGGAAGTGGTATGCCCCATGAAGTGCACTAAAGCCAAGTGTCAGGTTTACATTCATCATTTACCAAAATGTGTAACTTTGGACAGTCTCTCAACTTCCTGAAAATGTTTCTCCATCTATAAAATGTGGATGATGATAAGGGAAAATAACTGTGGGGAATAATAGCACCTCCTATTGTAGATCTGGGCACATAGTAAGTACATATTACTGTTTATGTGTTAGATTAAGTATCAATACCGCTTCCCCAGAGGCCTTGCCTGATCAACATGTTCTGTTTTTATAATTTGTAAATGTGTATCAAGTGTCTATTAGTTTAATATCTCTCTCTTTCATGAGGCTATGCCTCTCATGAAAGAAAACTGGGACCATGCTTGTTAGTGCCAGTCCACTACTGGCACATAAAAAACTCCAAAGGGATGGATGAGTCAGTGATGAATGAATGATATAAACTTCCTTTGTTTCCTGTACTTTTCTTTTTGTCTTTGTTTCCTCACAACAGATAGTCAAGGTGTTTGTCATAGTTACCTGATCAATTCACTCACACTGAAGTCCTAGAGACTCCTTACCAGGATCACAAGAGAGGCTCTGAGGAAAATAACTTCTAAAATGTATTTGCAGACTATTACATAAGTGATGAGTGCTATTATCACCATCTGCCTGTTAAAAGAAAGTAGATGCGCTGCAGTCCATGGAAACCAAAACTCGGTAGTCTCCATGACCTTCCCAAGGTCAATGACACAGTTTCTGGGGGCTCAGAGCTCCCACAAAGCAACCTCCTAAAATTCTGCCAGGTATGAAGCTATTCAGTCTGGGAACCAGGCTTGCCCTAACCACAGGAACCTGTTCTGCTCCTGCGAACATGTGCTTCCCTTGCCTCCTCAGGCACCTCTGCAGCTTGTCTTTCTGTCCTCCTTCCCCACATTCGACTCTGATTACAGAGTGTGGCTTAAACGACCTGTTCTAATTCCAGCAACAGCAAACAGACTAAATGTTGCTTGATTTTCTTTTCTACCTTATGAAAGGTTTATTTTTTCAAGAGAACTCATAGCATTAACTACTTAATACCTCCTTATGTGTGTTTTAAAATGCTATTTAAGTAATACGTGTTTAATTTATACAACATTTTGGAAGAACACCTTTAAGTACCTTGTGAAATCATATCATAACATTCACAGAAATGAACTTTCTCAACTTATGGGGCAATTGAAATAGTGCAAAAAATCAGAAAATCTTGTTTTATATATGCATCACCCAAATAAACATGCCTTCAGCCAACCACACAGATTAATGTAAAAACAAAAGAGATGCACAAAAATCAATTCAGGAGGACATTGTTTTGTTTTTCCTTCTTCTCTGCTTTAAAAGACAGCAAGCTATAGAAAATCTGCAAATCCTTAGTCCATAGAGATTTAACTTCCTCATGTAAAAAATACAACATGGGAAACTCCCCAAAGTTCCATGTGTAAAATACCCGTGGCCCACTTACACTAGCAACTTCCTCACACATTTTGAGAGAAGTCAGCTCATAGTACTTACTGAACCCCAAGCTTCCAGTCTGAGTATAATTCTCAATACATTTCCATACGGAGAAGATCCCAGGATACAGACTACAAAAATCCGTGGAAAAAAGAATCATGACCAGCAATGGTTTATTTCTTTTCTTGACTCCCCCTGCTTTGACCTCATAGAATGCTCACAAAAGTAGCTTTGATAATCTTTTGGTTTGATTTTCATAGGGACAATGAGAACACACCTATTTTCTATTTATGACATTCCTGTGCCATCTGTGGGTCAGTGAGCAAACTTGCCAGGAAAATTTTTCCTTAAACTGTTAGATTTTGTTTAACTAATATGTGACCATTTTCATGACCCCCTTACTCCTTGCAAATTTCAAAGAGGGTTTTTTGTGTATGTGTGTGGGATCTTAAGCAAATGTGCAAAAGGACCACCAGTAAGCCTCTTTCTTTCTAATATTATGCCAATGCAGAAAGCCCATTGCAATATGAAAAAGTATGCCATATATATATATATATTTAATTTTTAAAAAATATTTTATTTATTACTTTTAGAGAGAGGGGTAGGGAGAGAGGCAAAGAGGTAGAGAGACAGCAATGTGTGGTTGCCTTTCACCTGCCTCCAGCTACAGACCTGGCTGGAGACCTGGCTTGCAACATGGTTATGTGCCCTGGCTGGGAATTGAACCAGCGACCTTTGGGTTTGCAGGCTGGCACCTTATCCACTGTGCCACCAGCCAGGGCTTCATTTATATTCTTTAAACTTGTTGAGGTAAAATTAAAATCTTTACCAAACATAATTCACTAAATTGGTAATTCTAAGTTCTGTATGTTCCTAAATTTGAAAGTTAGATGAAAATATATAGACAGAAATACAAATTACAGATATAAGAGGACATTTTAAAAACCTGATAGAATTGGAAGAAAGTACTGTTATGCTTAATTCTTTGAACATATGAAAGTTCCTATTTTATATTTTTCATGTTTAAATAGTATTTAAGAAAAATAAAATATTTTAAAAATAACTTTTTAATTCTCAACTGCTTATTTAAATAGTAACCAACTTTTATGTGGTATTTTCATATGTTGTTTCATTTTATTCCTGCAACAACCCTATACATGAATAAGATAATTATTATATAATTTCCATATTAGTTTTTTTTTTTCCTGACATGGCAATAAAAACTCAATGGGCTCAATAAGTAGCTCAAGGTTATACATCCATAAAACAGCAACCCTGGGATTGATATCCACATCTTTTCAGTTTACTATAATAATTACATCTTACCATCTCTATTTTTAACAGCGTTATGATTTATATCCAATGAACATAAATATTTAATCAATCTGCAAGATATTTCTCTTGGAAATATATAGGAACATCTATTTCCATAAAGATAGAAAAAATTTCAAATAAAGATAGCCAATATATCTTTAGAGAATTGAGAGACATATACAAGTAATCGAGGTATCTTTTGTGTAAATATATTCCATTTATGTAGAAAATGAAAAATGATGCATGAGAGAAAACTAAGTAGATAAGAAAGGTCATGTTATTCGTTATTCATAGTAAATATAAATCTGGCTCAGGAAATTTTGAAATTATATAAAGGTATAGAATAGCAAAATACAAATGCACACATACAAACAATATATGTTGAAGGGCTATGAGGTACAAAGGGGAATGTGTAATTATTGAAGTTTTGGAAACTATAGGATAACAAACTAATGTTTTTTTCAGGTGTTTATGAACTGAATGTTTGTGCCCTCTTCAAATTCGAGTTACTACCCTCAACTGATGTATTTGGAGATGGAGCCTCTCAGGAAGTAATTAAGTTTAAGTGAGGTCAGATGGGTGGGGTCCTGATCTAGTAGAAGTAGTGCCCTAATAGAAGGACATAGAAGAGAGCTTGCTTTCTCTGCCTCCTGCTTGCACACAAAGAAGAGCTCACATAGCACATAGCAAGAAGGTAACCATCTGCAAGTCAGAAAGAGATCTATCACTAGAAATTAAGTTTGCTAGCACCTCAATCTTGGACTTTCCTGCCCCAAGAAATGTAAGGAAATAAATGTTTGTTGATTAAGCCACCCATTCAATAGTATTTTGTTATAGCATTCTGAATGGACTAAAACAGAAGCTGAAGTTATGTCTAATACTACTAAGGTCTATAGATTTTTAACAGAAAAGTAAACTGTAACATTTTTATTCTTACTTAAATAAACAGACAACTAACTATTCAATATTTGTAACTAGCAAGAAACAAAGCTAATGATATCTGCTTCAATTTGCTTCATGCTTAAAATAAAATATAAAATGTTTTTGTTCCTATAAGTAAGCTATCTGCATCTTGACTGAATCTGCTGTCTACACTTTATTCTTTTATTTTGTCTCGCTTCTCATCCAGAATATATGTAGCAGATGATCTATGGATTATGGTCCCTTTTACAACACCTGGTAGACTGTGTTATTAATTCTGGACAGCTTAAAGAGAAGGGAGTAACACATCACAGATATTCCTCTATTGTCATACTTTATAAGCATGTCTAGTCAGGGGAGTTGTATTATTCTGTAGTCTACAGAGATATACAAAATGACTATAATTCTACAAAGAACAATAAATATACTGTCAAATATTGAGCCACTGAAATTCTTTCATTTCCCTAAAATTATGGCTTTGTATATGATCTTCAGTATTTATAATAGGGTAGCTTCCAGCTTATTTGACAAAAACCTTCTGAGGTGAATTTATTGCGTGCAATTTATTTCAGACCCTGACTGAATTAACTCACCTTTGAGTCTTCCTTGGATAAAGCCAATAGGGACCACAGCCTTCTAAGGAATTTTTAGATCAATAAAAGCTCCCAAATGCAAAATTCAGCATTCTGGTCCACTATATGCAATTAAATCACCCTTTGGGAAACTTGAGATCTATTAACCAATCAACTAATTACCTTTATCCATTTATTCTATTTTGTCTCACACATCACTTCCATCTGGGGGTATAATTGGCTTTTTATCTCATACCAACTATTTGATAAGACCATCATTCTTATTTTTTATTTAGTAATTATATTGTAATTTTTATTAAAAGCAAAAGCAAGTCTCAGTTAACTATTGAAGAGCTTCACAGACAAAAGAAAAGAGCTTTCAAAAAAGTGAAAGAAAATTATCAGCCATGGAACCTCTTAGGGGTGAAATTCAGAGCTTGTTCTTTCACTGCAGAGAGACTGATGTTTCAGCTGAATTTATCACCCATTCCAAGGACAGTTTCTCATATGTTAATCCATTGTGAAGTACACAAATGTCTAGTCTAGCTTTTGAAAATAACTTCACAGATACCTCTATTAAAAATATACCAAAGTAAATACTCTTACAACTCAGACATTATTTTACATAAATATGTTTAAAAATAAAATGACAGGTAATTGTTTTAAAATGGAAGACTATTTTTTTTAGAAACAAGAACCCTATCTCCAAGCTACTTAATGACAATGGCCAATAGAAATATGCAATTCATTTTGAAAAAGAAAAAAAATCATTATATCTGGATTTCACATGTTTTGGAGGGCTTTCCACAGAGTCACAAACAGACATGTGCTTACTACAGCATCATTTTTCACCCACTGCTGAGATTTGTTTATGTGAGATGCAAAGCAACAGCTGGTCCCTGAAAAACTGAAACATTTAATTAAGTACCCAGAGCTGAAAACTGATGAACATCTAAGATGCTTCTCTTCAGCTCTGCTAGATGATAATAGTATTATGAATCTTATTTAGAAAGTCATTTCTTCAAAAAGGACTACAGGGAAATGTAAAACGATGAGATTTTTAGTTGGTTTGTATTTCAGGTTTAAAATAAATATAAAAGCCCTGGCTGGTGGCTCAGTGGATAGGCACCAGCCTGCCAACCCAAAGGTTGCTGGTTCAATTCCCAGTCAGGGCATATAACCAGGTTGCAAGCCAGGTCTCCAGCCAAGTACATAGCTAGAGGCAGGTGAAAGGCAACCACACATTGATGTTTCTCTCCCTTTCTTCCTCCTTCTCTGCCGTTCTTGATAAAAAATAATGAATACAATCCTTTAAAAAGAAAAAAATGATATTATTTTAAAAATAAGGAAACAAAAATAAAATAAATATAAAACTGTTAAGATTTTTGTAAAAGGTACCTTGCAAGTATACATTGTATTACAGATCAGACTGGTGCTTGAGAACTGCAAATTTTCACAGACGTTAGAGGCCAGGTGATACTACCAAGTGTGGAGAGTTCCCTTTGCTGTGCTAGTCAGGCTCTACATTGTACATAATCTCCAATCCATGTACTTTTACTATTTTACACTTAAATAACTCCAGGTGTACATTTTTAAAAAGCAAATCATTGAAATCTTTTAAATACCTTTAAAAACTCTTAATTTTCTTTGTGTGAACATAATTCATTTTTGAAATACTCAGCCTATTGAAAATCCTATGAAAACTACACAGTCCTTACTTTCCAAACCTCTGCATTGTAGGTAACACTCTGCATCCAGTGAATAACGAAGGGTTAACTAGAACCAGCATTCTGACTAGGTACTTAGAATGCTTGTCTTCAGAAGCATTATGAGTTTGCATTCATCAGAAGCTTGTGTCCCTTAAGCTCTGTCTTTCATGTGTTTTATGGATGCCTCAAGTTCTTAAGTTTAAATTCATTTATTTGATCCATGTTACAATGAAAATATGCAATAGGTAGTGCAAACTTAGTAAGAATTAGTTGAATATTTCCTTTTCAGTCTTATGTTTAACTGAGGAGTGCACTGGATTGGATGAAGAGGTTATTTCCAATTAAACGAAGAACAGGTGACCAGGGTCTAAAGTGGTCTTTGCCTGCCCACCTTATCTAATGGCAGAAACACATACAAGCAACAATAGCACTGCTTGGGGGGAAATACATGTATATAATTAGATCATTAAGCAAAATATATTACAGAGCTCTAAAATGGTAAGATAATTAACAAGCCAACCTGCTGAGAGAAGCAGGATTTTTAGCCGACTGAGCAGACCTGATGTCTGCTTATTGTATTTGTGGCCTTTTAAAAATATATACTTTTCATCTTTATGTGGTGACAGCCATAATTTAATAAAAAGAGGAAAAATACACACCTCTTTCAAATAAATGTCAAACCATATTTAAAGATGTTATTTAATCTGTTGCCAGGGTATTAAAAAGTTCATTATTCTGACACCTAAAGTGTTCTGGCAGAAATTAAAAATTTAACAGCTTTTTCTCCAGTAATTTCTTGATGGAATATAGCGTTATACAAATAATCCAAACCTGCCAAATATCTCTGCGGAAACAGCAAGGGTATTTAGATAATGTTTCTACTTAAACAATTATTCTAATACAAAATGATTTTTAGTAGTAGTTGGGGACCTAATTGAGCAACGAGCAGGAAAACCATTGCAGAACCACTTTCCATTAGTGGAATCACACCTCTTTTATTTTAAAATATTACCACCTACTTTATTTCTAATTAATTTATTAGATGTCGTTTCTGCCCAACACACATGTTTATCTTCTTTATTATACTAGTGCCATATATTATTTTGTGTGTAGCTTCACTTAGCGATTCACCAGAGTTTGCACTGGTAAAGAAAGATGATCATTAAGAACAGCTTAGCACTATTTACTGGCTAATAGGCAGTATCTCTCTATTCGGAGCCCAACTGCTCATGTTGTGTGTGTTCCAGTTACCTTTACTATTCTCTTAACTTCATATTGAGTGATGTGCTCTTTCTAGTGCATCAGGAAAGATAAACTCAAACAACAGTCAGAATATTTAAGATCTGATCATCCAAATAATATAGACAAAGGACTTGGCTATTTTAACAAAGCAAATTAGCAGGGTTTGTATAATAAGTTAAGGCATTGCCTAATGGGAAGGATGGTTCTGATGTTCTCTCTCCTTCTACTTCCAAAGTACCTTGCCAGCCCCACCTCCACCCCAGACTTGTTTCATCCTTCTATACACAGCTATACGTCCAATGGCAGAGAAAGAAAGTCAATATTTAACGTGCTTTTGAGTTATATATGAAATATATGAAGTCTATTCAGAAAGGATCCAATTATGACCTTAGAAAAATAGTCATTTATTGAAGAGGATACAATAATATTGTACATAGGACAATGACACTTTAGTCTCCTTTGAAGCAGGCACCTTGGGACCTCACACAGTTCTGATCATCATCAACTGCCCCTTTGTATTTTCCTGAATCTCACTGATGATGTGAAATCTCTCTCCTTTCGAAGGTGATTTTAGTTTTGGGAAAAGCCAGAAGTCACAGGGTGCCAAACCTGGGCTGTAGGGAGGCTGAGTCACCTGGGTGATTTGGTGTTTCACCAAAAATCTCTGCACCAGATGATTCATGAGCAGGTGTGCTGTCATGAAGAAGCTGCCAATCACCAGCTGCCCATATATGCAACCTTCTGAATCATCTGGATAGTTTCCATGGAGGAATGTTCAAGCTCAATGCAAAATTTGATGCAGATTTGTTGCTCTACTCATTTAGTCATTTTGAATGCAATGGCCACAGTACACGTGCTCACTCAATGGCATCTACCACCCTCACTGACTAGTACAGTGAAGTCATCATTGTTCACACACACACAAATTCCAGTCCGCTCTCCTTGGCTGCCAGGTTAAATCCATGTCTTGCAAACCTTTCTCCTTATGTTAACAATGGTTTGACTTTTTCTGGGCAGATCTCATATTTGTTGAAAGCACTTACAGAATCAACCTCTCTTTCATAAACACTCATACATGCACACACATGTGAAGCTCTTCTGTCTATTTTAGGGCTTATCGTCTGGCAGTAACTAGTCTGGGAAAATACTATCTTTCCCACACCTGCAGCTTTGGCCAAGGTGCCACGTGTATACCTTTGCTGTATATCACACTGCTGTGCCCGCAGCAGGCTTGCTTTCCTAGCAATGCGTTTTGGTTTTTTCCACATAATCATAGAATTACATCATAAAAATTAACTTCCTTCTTAAAAGCCTTATTTATTTCTTATTCTTTTTCAAATCAGTTTATAGTTGAAATTATAATATTATTAAATACAATATAAAAACATTTAATTTTACTTTTTCCAGATAAAATTTCAGCCCAAACATTTTTTATTGTATTTTTCCATTACCATTTAGTTCCCTAATACACTGTCCCTCCCTGTTTTCCATGTCGATGAGTCCTTTTTCTTTTTGCTCAGTCCCTTCATCCCTTATCCTCCCCCTTAGCTGTCATGCTGCTCTATATTTTATGAGTCTGCCTCAATTTTGCTTGTTAGTTCAGTTTGTTCATTAGATTCTATGTGTGATTAAAATCATATGGTATTTGTCTTTGTCTAACTGGCTTATTTCATTAAGCATAATGTTCTCCACTGTCACAAAAGGTAAATTTTTCTTTTTATGGGTGAGCAGTATTCCATTGTGTAAATGTCTGATAGTTGTTTTATCCATTCATCTACTGGTGGACACTTGGGCTCCTTCCGTATCTTGGTGACTGTAAATAACACTGCAATGAACATAGGGATGCTTATGTTCTTTTTAATTAGTGTTTTGGGTTCCTTCAGATATATTCCCAAAAGTGGGATCTCTAGGTAGAAAGACATAACCATTTAAAAATTTTTGACATATCTCTATACTGCTTTTCACAGTGGCTGTTCCAGTCTGTATTCTCACGAACTAGGCCCCAAACCATAAAAATCCTAGGAGAAAAAATAGGCAGCAAAAACTTGGACTTAGAATGTTGCAATATTTTATTAGATATATGTCCCAAGCAAGGGAAACAAAAGAAAAAAAATAAACAAATGGGATTACATTGTACTAAAAAAGCTTTGCGCAACAAAAGAAAACATCAACAAAATAAAAAGACTACCTGCAGAATGGGAGAGCATATTTGCTTATACATCTAATAAGGGGTTGATATTAAACATTTATAAAGAACTTAACAAAATTCAACACCAAAAAAATCAAACAATCCAATTACAAACTGGGTGAAGAACCTGAATAGATACTTCTCCAAAGAAGACATATAGATATCCAATAGACAATGAAAAGATGCTCAACATCACTAATCATCAGAGAAATGCAACTTAAAACCACAATGGTATATCATCTCACATCTATCAGAATGGCTGTTATTAATAAATCAACAGACAACTGTTGGTGTGGATGTGGAGAAAGTGGAACCCTAGAAATACTCTCCATTCAGGACTGATCCTGCTCCTAGTTTCTCCCATTGAAACCCACTGTTTCTGTGCTTTAATCCAGAAGATGTTGCTCTGTGTTCCTCTTATATATAAATTCATTCACCAGGATGAGTAATCCATTACTACTTTTGAGAATATATTGATTTTTCTCCTCATTTTCACAAGAGTATTCCAAGTTTTATTCTAAAATGGTGATTAATAAGGCATTTTATCCAACTATTCTAATATATTTCTCTGTAGAATTCTATTACCTATTGAAGTTAATCAGATGCTGACTTGGAAGGGCTCTTCTTTTATTTTCTATTTTTAATTGCATGCATCAAGTTTTTGATTGTCTTTATATTTTATTTTAGTATATGTGTTGCCGAAGCGAGCACTGATTGTCTTTATATTTTATATGCTCAGAGAAGTAAGGATTTTGCAAAAAATAACTACTTATAATAGGCATTTGCATCCTCCACACAATGTAGCATAACTTTTGGTGCCTAATATAAGGAAAAGAGCAACTCGAACCATTAGCTTCAGAGTCTTCATCTACCAAGTGAGTTTAATAATGCCCCCCTGGTTACCTCGCTAACTAATGGTGAGGAGCAAATTACCCCAGATGTTTCTCATATGCTTTGAAGACATTATAACAATATAAAAATATTTACTATAGCAGGTTCTTCCATAAACAATTTTAATTTTAGGAGGGCCATATTTGATGAACTCTCTTCATAGGTTATCTATAAGTTATTTAGTATAACACCTTATATACTCCAAAAGTACTTGTAACTCAGCTATCATTGGGATAGCACCAACTCTTAAAGGGTAAAATTGGACAGAGCCTTCTAAATTATCTATGCCAACCTTTCATAGATGAGAAAATTGTTGTGTAAAACTGTCTTTCAAGACAAGATATTGATTGATTGTTATTGCTCTCAATGACCTTTTCCACACACTTTCTTGATAAAATAATCTATCTATACTTTTGCCATGGAATCACATAGCAAAGGTACTTCTCCAACCCTTTGAGCTTGGCCATGTGGCTTTCTTTAGCCAGTGGGATGTTAGTAGTCATGATGTAAGTAGAGGAATAAAAAGTGAATCTAAGGTTTGATGGGCTTGTTTGCTGCTATATCTGATCCCAGTTATGTTCCAGAAAGGCATTACCCCTTGAAATCAAACCTAGTATGTATGAAAGGATGTGAAGGAGATCAGACCCTATCTACTGCTACCAAAACTAGAAGGTATTTCAATTAACATTTACCTTTAATTGTTATTTATCTTGTAACTTAAAAATCTCAATGCTATATTTCTGTAGCCTATTACAATAATTCAAACTTGTAGATGGTTCATAATATGACTGAGAAAAATGCTATTTTTAGAAGCTAATAATGTAAAAGAAAGCTATGTTTATATTTACATTTTATAGAAATAACATTCATAGAAATCAAACTCAATGATCTCTTCATTATATCACTTATTTTCAAAGTATTGCCCTCAGACCAGCAATCCCACCATGACCTGGATCTTATAAGAAATATAAAATCTTGATGCCCACCACAGTCATACTAGGTTCCAAAACCTTAGGGTTGGGTCTGGTAATAGGGTTTTATCAAGCCCTATGTGTGATTCTGCTGTATGTGAAAGTTTAGGAAACATTGCTTATAGATTTATTTAATCATTGTTTTATTAAAACAAAAAACATGTGCACATGTGTTCCATTACAGATTGTGACCAGCACCAAAGTGCTTTCTTGACTCCTTTTATCTCCTCTAGATCCTTTTTCAATTTTCTCCATTTTTCAATCTTATCCTGTTACCTCCATTTATCATCTGATCTCTATTCATTGAGAACAAAGAGGTGTCCCTTTCCTCCCCGCTTTCTCATTCAGTATATTGCTTTGTCTGTACCTGCCTTTCATTTCTTTTCTTCAGTTACAGGAAAAGATTGTTATATCTCTTTCTAAGCCTACATATATTCTAGCTACATCAGTTGCTCATATATATTTCCTTCCCTTCATCTATTGTTTCTTATTTTCAAATGTATAATATGAAAAATGCTATGTTGAAATCTGCTACCTTCCCAGCTATGAGGTGATTAGTGGTCAGTGCTTTAATATCTTACCATCTACCCAAAATTCCTTTCTGTGTAATGTCTATCTTATCACTCTCCTGAAATTTTATAAAATCTCATGGTGTTCTTGGTAAATTTTTTAGCCATTTTCAGTTTGCATTTTGGTAAACTCTTCTCAAACAATTTTGTCTCCTTGAAATTATCCTCATATAACCTACTATATTGTGTGACATTCAGAGTAAGTCTGAATTGATGGTGCAATGTGGCTTTGTAGCTCTTTCTATCAAGAAGTGACCTCTATTCTCCCACCCACCCCTTAAACTTGGGCTGGCCTTTTGACTCTCACATTGGCCAATAAAACCTAACAGTGTGCCAGTCCTGAGTCAAGGCATTAGGAAGCCTTTACACTTCTGTTCCTTCTCTCTC
Source organism: Noctilio leporinus (assembly GCA_004026585.1). Classification (NCBI taxonomy): domain Eukaryota; kingdom Metazoa; phylum Chordata; class Mammalia; order Chiroptera; family Noctilionidae; genus Noctilio; species Noctilio leporinus. Next base: position 137,671 of record PVIW01003766.1, read on the forward strand.
GAAACGCTGCCCCTGCCGTATGACAAGCCTGTGTTAGCTTGCTTGAGAGTGAGAGATCATATGGAACTGATTCAACTTATCCAGCTGAGCACAAACTATGTACATTAGCCAGTCTACAGCTGACTTTTTAGTTGATTGTAGATGCATGAACAAGCACAGCTGAGTTTTGGCAAGTGTGATGTACATCAGCAGACACCCAGCTGACTCCAGGCTTTTGGGAAATAATAATTTTATACTGTCATAAGCCATAAATTTTGGGATGAGTTGTGGTGCAACAATAACTAAATGATACAAAAATAAAACTTTTTTCGATAGTATAATTCTTGACTCCAGTTGTTACTGTCATTGTTTCTTTTTCCTTGTTAACTGTGACAATGTATCCTGCAAGTGCTCAGGGGTCATTTCTATGTTATAACACTTTATAGTATCATATTTAGCTCTATAATCTTCCCTAATCTCTAGCCTTATGTATGGAATTTAATTAATTTAATTAATTGCATTTAGATCATGAGCAGGGCTAATAACAGGACATAAGGCAAAATTGCAGAGTCAAATCATCCTTGAAGCCTTATTTTGCCTAAACAGTAGAGAACTCATGGTTTATATATAAATATATATATTTGAAATCTATATATTAGTATTCATGCATAAATACATAATTATAGTGATGGGCACATTATCAAGGATACTTTGCCAAGTACAATTTTGTACATTTCTTCAAATTTAATGAGTTCCGATGGAGCCCTTTCTCCATATAATCTAGCTCTCTTTATCTCCACAGCCATGTTTTTAACATGTTTCACAGATTTAATACTTTATTCATCTCTTATATTTACTTTATATATCTTTTATCTCCACTTCTACAACCACCAGTTTACTCTTAACCTTTTCAGTTCACACCTGAATCACTACATCATTCATCAGGCATGAATATAGTGAACATGAGGATCAAATCAGATCTGACATTAAACTGGAGAAATAGGTACCATTTTGAATGACATGATCAGGATGCTATATCCTATCCTCTCCCCTAAACATGGAAATATTAGAGTAATGAATTGAAACTATCAAAATAAACTTTATCAGAAGTATATTTGAAAAGGACTGTACTAAAAATAATTGTACCTTACTGTACAATACAGAATTAAAGACATCTGGCAAGAAAAAAATAAATAGAGGTAGAAATTGTGATCAAGGTATACTTAAGGAAAAATCAATGGGCTCATTGGGTTAAGAAATACTTGTCTAGGAAAATACTAGAAACATAAGTTTTAAAATATGTGGTTTGACCAGATTTCAAAGGTCTTGAATGCAGTGCTAAAGATAGAGCAGGTGCCGGTAATTAAACACATTTTTTGTGAATTAATTTGATAATATTGAATACAGTCCTAAGATATAAGGAGAGACTTCATGTTTCCTAGGGCAAATGTTTTCAAAAGTTAAGTTAAAGACATAAATCTTTAAAATGCTGACACTGTCCCATTATTTTCTATTAGACATGTAGCCACTGAACCAAATTTTATCATGGACTTAATTTACATCATTGTTTCTTGATCAATAACTAGTCTTTCTGGATATACAATGTTTATTTTCCTAAAACAGTAATATTTACTTTTAATTTTATCTCATTTATAACCTCTTTTCTCAATTCCTTATCATAAAGTCTTAGGTGATAAGGTGCATAGGTGCTGAGACATATACATATTTAGATGCTGGCATTTTTCAGCAGGCTTTGATATTTCAGCTGTTTCCCCTACATAGAGTTAATCTCCCAAGCAAAGAAAGGAGGGAAACAGCTCCATGTAACATTAGACACCAAGGACAGTTGAAAAAACCAATGCTAATAGACTATGGAATATATAGCTCACTTTTAAAAAGAAGAGCCCTCAATAGGCTGCTGGGAAGAAAATGAATTACCTATTAGCAATTCAAAAAGAGCTCCCTATTATAGAAATCTTTATATGTAGGTAAATTGCCTGCCAAGATTTCCTTTTAAATCAAAGTTAAAGTATGCAAGATCAATGCCGCCCAATGAAGTGCCATTTTTTTTTGAGTACCTCAAATGCTGCATAGAGCTTTCTTACTGATTCTATTCCACTGGGGAACTGTAAGTTTATTTATTTATTTATGAATGTATTTATGTATTTATTTGTTTAATTTATATTTTAGCCCTCAAAGGTTGGTAATAGAGGGAGAAAAGATATTCATTAGATTTCCCATGTTTAAAAATGTGAGAATAAATCATTTTGTCAACATTTTTGTTTTAACCGAACAATAACAAGTAGCTTTGAATTGCTGAAAATGAAGTGAAAAATGAGCTTGGAACCTCAGTTTTCTTGTGATTCTTAATAAGGATGGCATGTTAGAAACATGCCCATGACAGTCTCATCTTTTTGTTTCTTTCAGTCCTGCTTTTCTTTAGGAGTTGGAATAAAGCACATTTATTTTCCCTTCTCTTCCATGGCCAAACATGTTCTAGAAGGAAATATATTTTAGCTTATTAAGCTATAGCAAAGCTAGATAAGAAATGTAGCCATGACAGCTTCCATGCTCCCTTCAGAATCCATGGACTCAGGTCTCACCTGGTTTTCATACTAATCATTTCCCCTCTTTCACTTGATAAGTTTCATTAAATGAATTGCCAGGAGAGATGAGTGGGCAGGTCACTTATTATCCCTTTAACTGTATCACTAGTTCTTTGTGATATGCATTGTAAATGCTTAGTAGGCAGTCTTTTAAAAAATATTAGATAATATACCAAAGTAATAGTTTCTGCCATATTTATTTAACTAGTTTTTATTTTGACAACTATTGGTGTAGTTTAGAGATAATTTCACTTTTTTTTCATAACAGATGGGTTGGATATATTATATGCAGTACATCAAACATCCATTTTAAAACAAGCTATTGAGAGCTATCAACTAATGCTAAAAAGAAAATATTGTGGGTTAGCTTAAAATGTATTAATATTCCAGAGTTATAAAATATATCTTACATTTTTATTATTTTGGTTTTAGAGTTAATACTATTCCTATAACTAATGGCCAGTTTAAATGTTTTATTTTTCAGTTTTGTCACACTGTGTTTTCAAAATTAAAAAGAAAACAAAACTCATTTTGGAATTTAATGGAGAAGTAGAAAACACAATAATCAAAATTGTTTTCTAAACTTTTATGTCTTAAAATACATAGGAGAAAGAAACATAGCATATATATCAAGTCAATATAAACAATGATAAATGCTACATATAAACAGTCATTTATATGCTACATGTTTATGGTCTGGAATAAAAAGCAATTATATGAAAATTGGAAAAAAAACTAAGAAAGAGAGCACATAAACCTGAGAAAATTCAATTAGTCATTGAACTGAAATGTACTTTTTAAAGATTTTATTCATTATTTTCAGAGAGGAGGGCAGGGAGGGAGGAAAAAAGGGAGAGAAGCATCAATGTATGGTTGCTTTTCACCTGCCTCCAGCTAAGGACCTGGCTGGAGACCTGGCTTGCAGCCTGGTTATGTGCCCTGACTGGGCATCTCACCATCAACCTTTGGGTTTGCAGATTGGTACCAATTCACTGAGCCACCAGCCAGGGCTGAAAATGTTTTGTAATTTATTGTATCATAAGGTAAATGAAAATGTATCACTAAACAATAAAGTTAAATTTTATTTTTTTAATTTTTCAGTTATAGTTGACCTACAATATTATAATAGATCAGGTGTACAGCTCAATGGTTAGACAGTTATATAACTTACAAAGTGCTTTCCCCCAATAGTCTAGTACCCACCCAGCACTATCTAGAAACCTTCAAAATGTAGTCTGTACTTATGAGTTTGTTTCTGGGTTTTTTGTTTGTTTGTTTGTTTTTTTAGATTCCATATGTAAGTGAAATTGTATTATTTGTCCTGAGTTTGATTTTAACTGCTTCCTTTTAATGCTTGCCTAATCTCTTAGTAAGTTAGATATGATATCAAGACTTAAATCTTACTTTAAGATGCATTTATATTTAGGTTATAGGAAGTTAAGTGCACACAATTATTTTAAATTATTTATGGACATATTAATGATTAAATGAAAGTAAACTTAAGATGGGCTCATAATATCTTACTTAAGAAAAGAAAGCACGAGGCCCAGTCATTACTTAGGAGTGTCCACTATGGGGTGATTGGTAATTGTAGGGAAGTTCAGTATCTTCTGCATTCTTACACAGGCACAGTGAAACAGAAACTGCTGTACGCAATGTCACTAGCAGAATATTTCCTTTTGGATGATATTGAGAGATTTATAATAATGTTCTGAAAATTAAGGTTAGCTACTGTGAAGTGAATGGTGCCACAAAAATCATGCTTGCCTTTAGTCATATATTCAGAAAGACTTATCCTAAATATCACTGAGAATAATTTTTACTCTTTAGAACTTTGATTATTTGTGCTTGATTATTTGAAACTTCAATGTGAATTGGACTTAAGAAGAAAAAGAAACCCAATGCTTACTTTATCAATATTAGATGGTTTCAGTTACATCAAAGCTTTCTGCATAGATCTAATCCTGAATCCTATGTTGTCTTATATGCAAGTGCTTTCCCAAATGTTTAGAAGTTGTTTTTTAGGGCTGCAAATTCAGGAAGCTTATGACCATGGCACCTGGCGCCTGGAGCTAAAGAGTGCAGGGAACGGTATGTTGGTGAAGATAAACTGTTGTTAAACAAGATTTTTTTTTTTTAAGTTGGTATCATTACTGTAATGTTACACTGCTGAACAAAATATCTCCATGCCTTCATGGGTTATCTTTCCACAGCACCAGTTAATCTGAAAGGCGACATACAGCTTGTTGGATAAAAATGTGGAACCCGAGACTCCAAGGCAATAATCATTTGTGAAATTGTAACTTTCTGTGAAATGCCTGGGCTGAATGCTAGACTTCTGTAAAAGAATTTTGCTTGGTCCCTGGGAATCGGTTGCTACCTGGCAGAATATGAAATAAGGAAAAATGACAACTAGAAGAATCACTCTCAGAAGGATAAAAGATAAAACAGATGTAAAAATATCCTAGCGAAGAAACAGCAAATGTCAATGGACAGAGCTCCCAGAAATACAAAACTTCAAGTACTACAGATGAATCAGCTTTTGTGATAGAGATTTATAGATAGCAACTCAAGTGCTCTTCTCAAATGAAACAATAAGACATCCTTTTGTAGAAACATTGAACAGGGCATGATTTTGAATACAATGTGAATTTCTTGCTTCTGATGATCTTTGGAAAATAACTCAAGATGGAGGAGTCATCTTTATATTGGTTCTTAATATATTGGAAAACAAATCCTGAACACCATAACAATACAGTGACAGATGTTACCTGAGATTGTTTTTCACCTGAACTACTCAAGGGTATTTTGCTTAGAAATAAATAACAGAACATCAGAATGTGTGAATTACACTAAAAATATATGAAAAAAACTACTGTGAATACCAGTTTATATAGAATTCTAGAGTCTTTTGTGCCCTTATTGATTCCTTTATCCTCACAATTTCTATTTTTATATAAAATCACTTAATATGTAATAAATATTTTAAAATGATGAACAGAAAGGAAAATACATTCTCCTCATATACTAGTCATATTGAGGTGGTCCCATTCATAAATGAAAGAAAGGATAATGAATATTATGGCAAAAATCTTACTAATTTGAAATCATGAAGGTCTTATTATCAACCAATATACTAGGTCAGTAATGAGTTTTCAATGAGAGCCACATCTTTGTAAGTTATGCTAGATGTGAGGCAGTGGGAGATGATTGAATGGTGCTTGTGGCATTTACATTATGGCTGATCGCCATAACAGGGATCAAAACACAGGCACAGCAGAGGACCGCCCAATCCAAAGATGGGGAGCAGTGCTTCCAAGTAACTACTGTCTGTACTAAGATAGATAGGTGAGAGTCATAGAACAGAGAATTTAAAAAAAAAAATTTATTTATTATTTCCACAGAGAGGAGAAGGGAGAGAGGTGGAGAGGGAGAGAAGAATCATGTACGGTTGCTTTTCACCTGCCTCCAGCTACGGAGCTGGCTGGAGCCCTGGCTTCCAACCTGTTTTTTTTTTAAAGATTTTATTTCATTATTTTTTAGAAGGAGGGGAAGGGAGAGAGGCAGAGAGGGAGAGAGACATCAATGTATGGTTGCTTTTCACCTGCCTCCAGGCACAGACCTGACTGGAGACCTGATTTGCAACCTTGTTATGTGCCCTGGCTGGGGAATCGAACCTGCGACCTTTGGGTTCGCAGGCCAGCACCTTATCCACTGTGCTACCAGCCAGGGCAACTGTGCTACCAGCCAGGGCAGCAACCTGTTTATGCTGCCCTGACTGGGAATGGAACCAGAGCCCTTTGGGTTTGCAGTCTGGCACCTTATCCACTGTGCTACCAGCCAGTGCCCAGGACAGAGAATTTTGAAGCCAGACATAGGACTTAGGACTTAAACCAGCAGTACAGTTTACTATGCACACCTTACAGAGTATAAAAGGTGCTTTGGGAAGTGAAAATGAATAATACACCTGTTCTATCCTTTGATGTGTATCAAAAAGACAAGAAAAGAATAAGTTTTACTCTTATTGCACAGACTTACAACTCCTCTAGCCAGCCATATATCAGAATAGTGACTTGTCCTGTGTGAGAAGGCACAGCTTTTTGAAAAAAGTAGGGTAGTAATTTTGCAATGTAGATGGGGTGACAAGTGCAACTCTCCTTCATCCATTTGCTTTCAGCATGTTGTGAACTATTTCATAGTTTAGATGCACCTAGGCAAGGAAACTTGACATGATCTCATTTAGTTTTAATGGTTAGACTTCATAACATGGGCGAGTGCACAAGATCCCAGCAAAGAAACCAGAGACTGATGATAATGCAAATGATGCAAATATAAGTTAAACAGAAAATGGAAGTGGAAACAATAGTATATCTCCTACTGCTACTATGTGAGGTAGGCAACATCAATCACATTGTTGAGTGAAAACAATGGCTGTTTAAAAACCGAAAAGGACTGTGTTCATGCTGCTGCTATTTAAAATATTTTGGAGCTCAAACAAAGGGAAAAGGAAAAAAAGATACAGGAAAGAAGGGAAGAAAGAAGCAAAAAAAAAAAAAAGAAGAAGAAGAAGAAGAAGGAAAGAGGGGAGGAAGGAAGACAAGTAGAAATCCAAATCTAGAATTATAAAATTGGAGGTTACAGAGATATAAGATAATATTTATAAACAGTGACTAAGAAACCATTTAGATAAAGATTATATTCAAGAGAAAACAAGTTCCAAACCCAGGTGTCACTTAATAATTAGAAACCAAGAAGAAGATAAGAAATATTGAAAGGAAACAGGAGAGTAACTAATAACATAGGAGAACTAGGTATGTGGTACCCTGGAAGCCAAGAGAAATATATATTTTGTATAGTGGACAACTCTCAAGTGAGGTTAAGAAGCAAGAATATATAAAAAACATAGGGACTATGGTTTTTGATAATATGTAGATGGCTGATGTTCTTAGTAAGAGAGTCTCCATGGAGTCCTTAGTGTGGGTACCTAACTGAACATGATGAGGGGAGATTATAGTGAGGAAGGGGCAAAGGAAGCATAACTCTAAAGAATTTTTGCTGAAAAGGGCAGGATGGAGGGAGACATCATTCTTCAAGAAAATTCTTTTTAGGTGGAGGATCCTAGAGCATTGAAAGAATGGTGTATTTGAAAGAGATATTATTGGTGGTGAAAAGAAAAATGACTGCAGAAAACATTCACATTTAGGTGAGAGATGATCAGTCTAGAGCTATTAGATACTAGCTCCTGATGAAAACAATGGTACTTTTGCACTAAAAATGAAGGCAGAAAATGTGGAGAAATTATGGATACAGTTTACTATCTATCTGGATAGAGGTTGGTAAATTTGGCAATGGCAAGATGAACTTGGCTACTACTGATTTTTTCAGTGAATATATATATTTCATTGGTGTGTGCATGCCTGGTGACACAGTAAAGGGGACATGTTGAAGAAAGGTGTTGAGGCCTGAAGAGAGGGGGCAGTCCAAGTAGGGAAATCAAATCCAAGAGGAAAAATGCTGTATGACTGGTAGCTAATTTTTCAGCATATATTTGTCCTACTCTCAAAGCAAAACTTTTGGTTTCAGTATGTTTGGGGAATGGAGACTAGGGTGACAGCTAGACAACTGTGTATTGAAGGCCTGAAGTAGGACATGCTCAATGATGGAGAAGGAAGAATGCTCTAACAATACCCCTAAAACACTGCTTTAACAATGTAGCCTAGTTCTTAACAAATTATTAAAAATAGCATCAATAGACTCAAACATAGGTTATCTGTTGTTTTCTCACAGGACCAACATCTCAGTACACATTATTGTTATTTTTATAAGTTATAGTTAAATTTATTTTTCAGTGTAATAAAATAGTACAACCCATGACAAATTCAACAGATGGTGACTCCTCATCTAATTATAAAGTAAGGGACAGTATATTTTTGCCCATATATTAACAGAGGTGTATGTCATTATGGCTATAAGATACAAGTGAGAACCACTAAGAGTTATTGTATTTGCTTTTGTATACTTAGCTATCATATTTGCAAATAGATGCATCAGTTTGAATTTAAGCAAAGCTGTTATAACAGGATGAAATATAAATTGATATTAAAATAACTCTGTGATTTCCAAAGCCAAATTAACAAGTATCATTTTTTCCCTTAACCTGTATTCAAAATTTTAAGACTCCCCAGTTGCTATGTTCAGATATTGGGTTGGACAAAAATTTTTCATTTTCACCAATAACTATTGATTTGGAATATTTTGAGTATTTTGGCTCTCTCCCACATGGAATAATGTTGATTGTTCTCAATTAATGTCCCAATTTCATTGCTATCAACTTCAACTGGTCTACTTAACTATGGAGCATTGTCTAGGGAGAAATCTCCAGCATGAAACTTTGCATACCACTTTTGACATATTCAATTGGTCACAGCATCTTCTCCATTGCACAAATCTTATTATTATTTTTTGCATTTCAGTACATTTTTACCTTTCTTGAAATAATAAAGCATAATATGCCCAAAAATGTTATTTCCTTCCATCTTCTATATTAAAATGGCTACACAAAAATTTTGCCAATTGTGACTTTTAAGAAAAAAAGGCATACTGATATGACAGCTGTCACAATATAATCTAACAAAATTATGTCAAATGAAGTTAAAGATAATTAACTAATAGGGCTCTTAGTTAAGTAAAGCCCTCTTATGGAAAATAAACAAACAAAAATTTTGACCAACCCAATATGAACTGTGTTATATCCTATTTTAAGGCAAAATCACCATAAAGCAGTGAAGAACACTTAACCAGAGGCCCATGTTTCTTTTGTTTAGGACTCTCCCTAAGAGGGGAAAAAGAAAGGAAGTGGTTAACTTATTTATCACTCCAGAATGTGATCCTAAGAAAGTATCAGAGAAGGGAGCTCAGGATGAACATCCAGACCACCTGGCACAATCCTGCCAATAATCAAAATGGGTAATCTTCATCTGCCCCTCACTTTTTTGCCTTTATTGGTTAGACAAACAGATTTTCTTAGACAAAACATTTTGTCTATCTGTTTTACTGGAAGAATAAAGCTTGAAGAACAATTTTTAAATAAGAAATAATTACCAGTTTTGGAGAAAGTTCTGTATGTCACATAATTACAGGATCAGATGAAGCTGATGCTATTGTAAACCTCTCTTGACAGCATTCCAAGAGAAAGACATTAAAGTAGATGTGATAAGAGTGATGCATAAGCATTAAGCTTGCAATTATTTGACTTCAGGAAGAACAGTTTTTTAAAAGTGAGCTTTGTTTTTTAAGAGCCAATAACATTTCTGGTTTTTAAATGCAAAAATACAATTCTACAGCATGACTAAATAAAAGATTTCATATGAAGCCTCAAATCCTAGGACACAGTATACTACCTGATTAATATTTTCATGTGGATTTGCCCTTGGGAAATAAAGGGCCTCTGTGTTTCAAAAGCACATACAGTATATCATCAAACAAAATAATGAAACATACTAAGCAAATATTTAAAATTATTTTAAAAAGAGTTAGAACTGGAAGATGCATTGGAGATCACTTGGCCCAAGCTTCTCATTTTACAAACAAGGAAATTGAGACTGAAAAATTAAATGACTTGCTCAAGGTCACAAATCATGAGCTGCTGTCAGCTTCAGGCCTGTGAAGTGAAATCTTAAAGTCTCTTCCTTTCCCTTTGAAACTTAATCTGCTTCACTCTTCCAAATGGACTGCTTCTCTTTTCCACTGGCTCAGTGTCACCTATGACAAGTCACTTGAGACCTTTCTTCTCTGTCCAGGAATCCTCAAGTTACTACCATGTCGGGCCTGTCTTCCAAACTTATCCCATATATCATCTGGTCATAGGTAGAATAAATACAGGTTATGCCTTTCTAATGCCATTGAGCTTAGCCAATAGAGTAAATTGGAAATTGAGAAATGAACTTAGTTTTCTAGAAGTTACTATACTTTTTCTACTTTAAGGAGTACATGGGTGTTGGGGAAAATGAATTTTCATAATCACCTTCTGAAGAAATGCTCAGATTTAAAAAATACATATATATATTTAAAAATATATATTTTACTGATTATGCTATTACAGTTGTGCCAATTTTTCCTCCTTTGCCCCCCTCTGCCCAGTACTACCCTTCCTTCCAGGAATCACTCCCCCAACTTTAGTTCATGTCCATGGGTCATACATATAAGTTCTTTGGCTTATCCATTTCCTATACTGTTTTTAATATCCTCCTGTCTATTGTGTACCAATTAAACTTCTTAATCCCTGTACCTTTTCCCCCATTTTTCCTTTTTCCCTTCCAGTTGATAATACTTCAAGTGATCTTCTTATCTATGATTGTGTTCCTGTTTTGCTTGTTTGCTTAGGTTTTTTTTTTTTTTTTTGGTTTGTTTTTAGATTCAGTTATTGACAATTGTGAGTTTGATGTCATTTTAATGTCCATAGTGTTGATCTTTCTTTCTTTCTTTTTTCTTAAATAAGTTCCTTTAAAATTTCATGTTATAATGCTTGGTGATGATGAACTCCTCACCAGCTTTGTATTTTCTGGGAAAGAGTTTATCTGCCCTTTGATTCTAAATGATTGCTTTGCTGTATAGAGTAATCTTGGTTGTAAGTCCTTGCTTTTCATCATTTTGAATACTTCTTACTAGTCCTTTTAGACTGCAAAGTTTCTTTTGATAAATCAGCTGAAAACTTATGGGAACTTCTTTGTAGGTAACACTCTGCTTTTCTTTTGCTGTTTTTAAGATTCTCTCCTATCTTTAACCTTTGGCATTTTAATTATGATGTATCTGGGTGTGGCCCTTTCAGCCCAACTTGTTTGGGATTCTCTGTGTTTCCTGAACTTGTATGTACTGTATATTTCCTTGGCCAAATTAGGGAAGATTTCCTCCATTAGTTTTTCAAACAAGTTTTCAATTTCTTGCTTTTCCTCTCCTCTTCTGGCACCCCTAAGATTCAGATGTTGGCATGTTTGGAGATGTCCCAGAAGCTCTTTAGTCTATCCTCAATTTTTTGAATTATTTTTTTCTTAATGTTCTTATTGAATCTATTTTTCTTCCTTATGTTCCAAATTGTTGATTTGATTCTTAGCTTCATCCCCTCCATTCTTGGTGCCGTGTGTATTTTTCTTTATTTCACTTAATGTAAAGTTCATTTTTGCATGTTTTTTTTTTTTAAATCAATGTATGGTTGCCTTTCACATGCCTCCATCCACAGACCTGGCTGGAGACCTGGTTTGCAACCTGTTTATGTGCCCTGGCTGGGAATCGAACCAGCTACCTGTGGGTTTGCAGGCTGGCACCTTATCCACTGTGCTACCAGCCAGGGCTATGTTTTTTTTAAATACTGTTGCAGTACCCAATGAGTTCTTCGAGCATCCTAATAAATTACCAGTGTTTTGAACTCTGCATTTGATAGGTTGTTTATCTCCATTTCATTTAGTTCTTTTTCTGGAATTTTATTACCATTATTTTGTTTTGTTTTGTTTTGTTTGTTTCTTTATCATTTGGGCTATATTTCTTTGCTTCTTCAATTGGCAGCCTCCCTGTGTTTGTTTCTGTGTATTATATAAAGCTGTTTTGACTCCCTGTTTTAGTAGAGTGGCTTATTATAGAAAAGTACACCTGTAAATTATATAGGCCAGGACCTTGCCAGGGTGGGGCAACTCATTTTACCACTTTGTAGGGAAGCTCTTGGAGAGGGGACAATGCCACTGCCTGGCTTCTGGAGATTTTCCTGAGAGGAAGCTATCTCCTGGCATCTGCCTTAATGCCAGTCACTTCTCTTTCTTCCCATAAATCACTTGTGCTTTTCCAGCTGTTGCCTTGGTACTGAATTCCAGATGGGGTGGGGCTGTGTAAGCCCGAAGTCCTTTATGGGCCCTTTAAGAGGTGTCTCCTGAGAGTCCTGCAGTTTCTACTCCCAGCCAAACCCACACTGGTTTTTATAGTCAGAAGTTATGGGGACTTATATTCCTGGTGTGTAACCCTGGGCTGAGTGGTCTGGTCTGTGGCTGGGATCCCTCACTCCCCAGGTATCCCTCCCAATTTTTATCCACCACATGTGCATGTGGAACTGTCCGTTTTGCTGCCTCTTAGTGCCACTCCACCTCTCTGTGTGTGTTTCCACGTCTCTGCCTCTCCTACTTGTCCGGATGAACATGGCTTCTTTAAACCCTTGGTTGTCAGACTTCCATACAGCTCAGTTTTCTGTTGAATTTGGGTGATATTTGTTTTGTAGTCTAATTGTAATTTTTGCTGCAGTTGTGCAAGGGGATAAAGCCTGTTTATGCCTCTATCTTGACTGGAAGCTGAGATGGTGCACTCTTTAATGACTCAAAGGAATGGTGGGAAATTTGACCAGTCTCTTAGAGGTTATATGTTGATGTATTGGTTGTTCTTAATGGATGAGAAAATAGCTGCCAGTCAGTGGTTAGAAGAATGAGCTCTAAATAGGCTGTGTGGTTTGTATCTAGGTTATACTTTCTACTATCAGTGATCTAGGGTATGTTGTTTAAGCACTTTCTCCTTCAGGTTCCACCTCTGAGAAACTGAAGATTAATCATAATATATCTTACATCAGGAGAATTTGAGGATTACATGAGAATACTTATGTAACATGTTTCAAATAAAAACGAGCATTTAGTAAAAGCTATCTTAGGCTACTATTATGTCTATTGTATTATTCAGTTTCTCAATCTGCTGTCATCCTATTAAAATCTAGCTACTTGTGTCATTGAAATGAAACTACCTTCACAAAGATCATTATTGACAAATTCAGTAGCCCATGTTTAGAACTTGTTCTATACCAACCCTCCCTATCACTAGGCACACTTCACCTCCCTGAGCTGCTTCAAATTCTCTCATCTTTTGGTTTATGTGAACTCCCATTTTCCCTAGAACTTTATATATCAGACCATTAGTTTCTTCCTTTTATACCTATTTTTAGTGACATCATTTACCTTAAAGCTGGCTACTATTCTCAATGTACAAGGGACTCTGATGTCCATTTCTAGTTTTTATCTAACTCCTGAGGTACAAGCCTAATTTCAAATTGCATGATGTATATACATTTTAATGTGTGGGACCAGAAAACAGAAGTCATTAAATTTTCCTGCATCTAACTTCCCCTGAATTTCCTGTCTTTAGAAATATTATCTTTATCTACACGATTGAAATTATCAAAGGCTTCTATGATTTCTCTTTCCAGAAGGTCCTCAATGACAATTTATCCCTGTTTATTTGAGACAGGTCCTGATTATAACAGCCATTTTATCTTCATTATTAATTAAAATCTCCTTCATTCTTAGAAGTGTTCTGGTGTTGATGTTGAGTTACATGATTACCCTAATTATGTTGGGTATCCAAAGTAATTTACAATCATCATCAGAATCTTGATATTTCTTCTCATCTATTTTTTCCTTCCTGGATGCTATCAAAATTCTCTTTAAAGATTATTGTCATCTATATATTTCTGATAATTACATTTTTCCATAAGGTTACTACAATGATCTTCTTAAAAATAATCTAGTATTATTATTTCCTTTCATAATGATTTTCATTCACTCTCAGTTCCCTACAATAAGCCCAATATACTCTGTAAATACTTTTCATTTGTTTATCTCTCTTCCTTACTACCTTAGATTCAAAGACAGGCTATATACTAGAGGTTTTAGAATATATAATATAGGCCCTGGCTGGTAGCACAGTGGATAAGGCACCAGCCTGTGAACCCAAAGGTCGCAGGTTCGATTCCCCAGCCAGGGCACATAACAAGGTTGCAAACCAGGTCTCCAGTCAGGTCTGTGGCTGGAGGCAGGTAAAAAGTAACCATACATTGATGTCTCTCTCCCTCTCTGCCTCTCTCCCTTCCCTTCTTTCTAGAAATAATGAAATAAAATAAAAAAATATATATATAATATAAACTAAATAAAGAGTAGACATACAGTAATGCCTTATTGCAATAATACCTATGGAATAAATGCTAGCTAGCAAACTGATAAAAATACTATTCATCAGTCATTGAAGAGGCTTAATGCATTCTTGCCTGCCTTATAGAACTATTGAAACAACATGAATTAGCTCAAACTATAAGAAATTGCCTTTTAAAAATACAATTAGTTGAGTATAAACTGTTTCTTATGGTTCAATCTAATAGCAAATGGGGGCTGGCTAAAAGCCCCTAAATAATCTTATTCACAAGTTAGGACAATGACACCAAATAATTACATAACTTGTTCAATTGAATCATGAAGTTTGATGACTAAATTCATTTCTAACTAATTGTTTTAATAGTATGTACTGTCTACTATAAAGGGCTTGATATTTCATTTATACTTAAGTTTAAAACATTTTAGATAACAAGTGCAGATACATAATATCCCACTGAACCTAATACTTGCATTTTTCAGAGGGTAGCTTCATCTCACTAGAACCAACATGGTGAGAGGTCCCTGGCTGATGAACATTTGTTATCATGGTCAGTATCTGCTGTAAATACAGTAAGTACTGTATTTGTCAGTATCTGCTGTAAATACAGTGAGTACTGTATCTGTCAGTATCTGCTATAAATACAATAAGTATTATATTTGTCTGGGTACATTGACATTTTAATGATAGTAACATTGAGGTTAAGGAGCAATATCATAGGACTTCCATACTATTCTGATTTCCAAAATATTTTTTATTTCACAAAGGATTTATTTTAATTTTTAAATAATCCTTTCTGCGTGATTTTTACTCCCCTGATAATTTTGCTTTTGAACTCAAGCTGTGTCTCTCTAAACTTTTTAATATACACAGTTTCTATAGCTTACTACTCTGTACTACTAGTAGTTACATGTATATTCATCACTGAGTTCTAGAGAAAAGAAAAGAAAATTACAAGATACAGGAGAGTTCAAGCTCATTTATCTACTATAGCAAGTTCAGTGTGTGATTGGAGACAAATTATGTAAAGTTTAGCTGATTGGTTTTCTTATCTAGAAATGAGGATGATAATGATGACAAATAAATACCCACAAGATTATGTTGACAAATAGATGACCTATGATCACAGCTCCTTATGAATTATAATATGCAAAGTAAACCTAGTGGTTTTTAGAGAAAACAAAGAGTTATATTAACATTAGCCTTTTAACAGATTAAAATTATTTTGAAAAATATTTTCATAATATCCATAGCTATTATTACATGTGGTTGTATATAACTGTTAAATGGAAAAATGAACAAGAATCCAGTTTCTCTAGATAGAAGTTATAATGATTCATATGGCCAGTTTCAGTAAAAATTAAGCAATTAACAAATATAAAAATAAGAGACTTTGGGACTCGGATGCTGGCTCGGAAGCCTGGGGTGAAACACGCCACCTGCCAGTCAGGGTGGGGGGCCTGGGGCTCTGCCCCATGGAGCTCAGCCTCCTCCCCAGGAAGTCAGTGCGCTGGCTGGGCGGGCCACCTTGGCTGGCGGGCTCGCTGTCCCACATCCTCCGGGCTCTCAATGCTCCCATGTTTCCATAGCACCGCTTTTCAAACTGCCTTAGAAAAAGTAACATCCTAGGAAACTGGAGTTAATTTTCTTCCAGTGTCTGACCTGTGGATTCGTTTGCTGAACACCACATCAAAGGGTCTTCTGCACTTCAACAGGACACAGCACCGTGATGAGGGCAGGGAAGGCCCAACCATGCACCAAGGCCCTGGATGGAGGCTGAGGATGGCTGGTGGTGCTTCACTTCTTCCTGGTGCCCTTGGACTACTTGGAGCTATCATGCTGAACTTGTACCTTCTAGTATGCTCTTGAGACCCATTCACATCACGAGCAAGGAGGATTTTGATGTGAAAGATAAAAGTAGCAGCTTGTCTGCTACCAGTCTGGAGGCAGCGAACAGGACAGGCACAGCAAGCACACTGCCATGCGACACAAGTGCCTCCCATCAGGGACAGTACTGTGCAGAACTCTGGACAAACCGGTACAAACTTAACAGACTCCCAAAATCCAAACGAAGACGTCAACAATGGGCTCAATAGGAACAGGTTGTTCCTAGTAACAAAAGGTTTCAAGCAAAAGGCTGTTTTGAGGAGCTGTAAACAAAAACTGACATTTCTCTTTTGAAGAATCCTTTCTTCTACATATTTACCTGGTCTTTCATCTTTGGTCATTTGGGGAATGCGATCCCCACCTTCTACCTGGGAGCCAGAGCCACAACACTGGGCATTGACAAGATACACACCTCCCACCTCATTTCTGCAGCTGGTAAGCAAGCCCACTTCAGCCTCACACTTGACCAAGCAGAAAGGTCTTAGTTCTTTTCCACAGGTGCCCAACTGACCCAGTAGATATCAAGCGTAAATTGGGAAATGCTGTATTTTTAAAAGCCGGTGCTTAGTTGCAATTTGGAAAGGAGGAAGTCAAACTGTCATTATTTGCAGATGATATGATAGTATACATACAAAACCCGATGGGCTCCACCAAAAACTTACTCGACCTAATAAGCAAATTTAGCAAAATAGCTGGGTATAAAGTCAATATCCAGATATCAAAAGCATTTTTGTATACCAATAATGAAACAACAGAAAGAGAAGCGAAAAAACAAATCCCATTTACCATAGCAACAAGAAAAATAAAGTACCTAGGAATCAACTTAACTAAGGAGGTCAAAGACCTGTACTCAGAAAACTACAGAACAATGAAGAAAGAAATCAAGGAAGACACAAATAAATGGAAGCATATAACATGTTCGTGGATGGGAAGAATTAACATCATTAAAATGTCCATACTACCCAAAGCAATCTACAGATTCAATGCAATCCCAATTAAAATACCAATGACAGACTTCACAGAAATAGAAAAAATACTTCAAAAATTTATATGGAGCCAAAAACGCCCATGAATAGCCACCACAATCTTGAGAAAGAAGAACAAGGTAGCAGGAATCACAATCCCAGACTTCAAATAATACTACAAGGCTACTGTCATCAAAACAGCATGGTACTGGCATAAGAATAGACATATAGATCAATGGAACAGAATAGAGAGCCCAGAAATTAACCCAGGACTCTATCTATGGTCAACTCATATTTGACAAAGGGGGAAGGAACATCCAATGGAGTAAAAACAGTCTCTTCAACAAATGGTGTTGGGAGAACTGGACAGCAACATGCAAAAAGATAAAACTAGACCACCAACTTACACCATACACCAAAATAAACTCAAAATGGATAAAAGATTTAAACATAAGCAGTGCCACCATAAAGGTCCTAGAGAAAAATATAGGCAGTAAACTTTCGGATATCCTACGCAAAAATATGTTTACTGATACTTCACCAAGGGCAAAGGAAATCAAAGAACGAATCAACAAATGGGACTATATCAAATTGAAAAGTTTCTGTTCAGCTAAAGAAAATATCAGCAAA